>KQ993865.1:650127-660594 GCA_001598015.1 Dorcoceras hygrometricum
CTTCAAGGCAAACACTATCGCAGCCAACTCCAAATCATGAACAGGGTACCTCGTCTCGTGAGGCTTCAACTGTCGAGACGCATAGGCAATCACGTACCCGTTCTGCATCAGAACACATCCCAAACCATTGATAGAAGCATCGGAGCACACAACGAATCCTCCACTCTTGTGGTCGGTGTACACCACAAATTCTTCACCATACAGATAATGTCGCCAAATCTTCAAGGCAAACACTATCGCAGCCAACTCCAAATCATGAACAGGGTACCTCGTCTCGTGAGGCTTCAACTGTCGAGACGCATAGGCAATCACGTACCCGTTCTGCATCAGAACACATCCCAAACCATTGATAGAAGCATCGGAGCACACAACGAATCCTCCAGATCCAGACGGCAGAGCCAAAATAGGAGCAGTAGTCAACTTCTCCTTCAACGTCTGAAAACTGTACTCGCATTCATCCGTACAAATGAACTTTTGATCCTTCTGAGTCAATTGAGTCATCGGCCTGGCTATCGAAGAAAACTTCTCGATAAAACGCCTATAATAGCCAGCCAATCCCAAAAAGCTACGGATCTCTGAAACGTTCCTAGGTCTCTCCCAGTTAAGAACTGCTTCGACCTTACTCGGATCCACCGAAATCCCTTGCGCCGAAATCACATGACTCAAAAAGATAATTCTGTCAAGCCAAAATTCACACTTGCTGAACTTGGCGTACAACTGCGAGTCTCTCAATCTCTGCAACACCAATCTCAGATGCTCCTTATGCTCTCTTAAGCTCCTCGAATACACTAGGATATCGTCTATGAAGACAATCACGAACCGATCGATGTACTCACTAAAGATGCGATTCATCAAATCCATGAAAACAGCTGGGGCATTCGTCAACCCAAACGGCATCACAAGAAACTCATAATGCCCATAACGAGTCCGAAAAGCTGTCTTTGCCACGTCAGCATCTCTAATCCGCAACTGGTGGTAACCAGAGCGCAAATCAATCTTCGAGTATACGACCGATCCTTGCAACTGATCGAACAACTCATCAATCCTCGGCAAAGGATACTTGTTCTTCACCGTCGCCTTATTCAACTGTCGGAAATCAACGCACATCCTCATAGACCCATCCTTCTTCGCTAGACAATACATCCATTCCCAAGATGCAATCAAAATATCTGATTCCCAAAACAATCAGATTGGACACCAAAACATCCTCATCAAATCGAAGCACACAATCCAACACCACTTCGCGGGACCACAGACTCACACCAGCAGGGGTCGACACGGAAACAACATCACACAATGGGGAAGAACTCATCCCATGCTCACAAACAAACATCTCAAAAATAAAAGAGTGTGATGCACCAGTGTCAAATAAAACTCTCGCAGGATAATCAAAAATAGAGCATGTACCTGCGATCACTATGGCAGGCGTCTCCTCAGCCTGCTCTCTCGTCAAAGCGTTCGCCTGGGCCTGCTGTGGAATCTGGAACTGAGGTCTCGAAGGTGCGCCAAACCTAGAAGGCTCACGGGGTTGGAATCCAGATCGCTGGGTAGGGGTAGGAAACTGCGGTCTCTGAGAAGAACCACCAGCTGATCCCTGCTGCGAAGGAACTGAAGACTGACCCCTCAACAAAGGACACACTCTAACAAAGTGTCCCGGCTGTCCACTGTTATGGCAAAACCTCTGAACTCCACGACACTGTGAATTCAGATGCCTTCCTTGCTACCAGAACCACTTCCAGAACCTGAACTCGCAGAACCAGAGGAACTCGAATTCGCCTTCTTCTTAAATTGTTTCCCTCGAGGTCGAAACCTTTGGCAATTCGACTGTTGCTGCGACCCTTGAGGAGAATGAAAAGATTGCAACGCATCCTGCACAGGCTGATAGGTGCGTCCATTCGTCGGCTGAATCAGAGCCTCTACCTCCAAAAAACTCTCCTCAATATCCACTGCTCGATTCACTGCCTCTATGTAGGTCGCAGATGAACCAGACAAAACCATCTGGTACAGATCAGGCCTCAAGCCTTTCAAAAATTTGTTCCTCTTCGTCCTCTCCTGGTTGGCTACATGTGGCACATAAATCAAAAGAGCAGAAAACTGTCGGGCATACTCAGCCACTCGCATGTTACCCTGCTTCAGGTTTTTGAACTCTCGCTCGCGACTGTTATAGAAGGACTTCGGGGTATACTCCTGTCAAAACGCCTCACAGAAGCTCTCCCAAGTGATCACAGCCCCACTATCACGAAGGATACGAGAAGTACCTCTCCACCAGCGCTGTGCATTGTCTCTCAGCTGCAACACCGCCAGCTTCAGTCTCTTCTCGGGAGCGTATTCCAGAGTATCGAACAACTCCTCCATCTGAACTAACCAAGCTTCAGCCATCGCACCACCCTCAGCTGCAGAAAACGTCGGAGAGTTCGTCCGCTGAAATCTAGCTAAGACCAACTCCATATCGCCTATCCGTCTCGTAACGTTCTCAACCTGATGAATATCATCATCGCTACCTGCCCTAGACTCCTCCTCGGTACGTCTAGTCGTCCTACCTCTTCCTCTCCTCGGCGGCATATAAACAAGTCTAGAGGTAAGATCTCACAGCAGATATATCACATAGACAGATAAAAGATCACATAAGTCAAAGAGTCAATCAAAAATCAAATCAAAACTCTGTGCCTAGACTCGAGTGTGATCAAAAGAAATCGAGCTTATCCCAGTTTAAGCTCTGATACCAAAAATGTCAGGCTCGTGCTACTAAACAGAGAATATAGCACAATTAAGCACACAATCACGGAAGCGTAAAATCGGGCTTAAAAATTTTTCGAAATAAAATGGGCCTGAACTCAAAATCGTCAGTCAAAATATTCATAGTCAAAATACGAGTTGACTCAAACTCATATAAAACAGGTAAAATAATAACTCAAATCAAAAATAGATCCCCAATACATAAAAACACGGGGCATCCCCCGGTTCAATACATAATAAAATAAATTGGGACTCAATGGCAAGGGGATCGACCAGCTGGCGCTCCACTCGGTCCAGCCTGGTTACTTGAAGATCCTGCAAATGGGCAACGTAGACCCAAACAACACAAAAGTAGGAAAAGAAATACGAGGTCAAGCCTCAATACGAAGAGCCATCAAAACAGCTAATCATGCAACATGCTATAAATCAATGCTATGAAATGCATGAGGGCTATCAAGGATCGGATAGCTAGATCATCATATCGACTGGCAAATCATCTCAAGAGAGCCTCTATACCACGCACAGCCAATCGGCCGATGGAAATCATTGGTCCGTGATCATCGGGGCCCGTCAGCCCATCACAGCTCGGTGGTAGACACTCGAATCCGGCAGTCACCACTTCGATGATAGCGTTGGACTTTTCGGGCACGACACATCTGTCGGCCAGTCACAACGTGGCTCTCAATCAGGTCATCAATCAATCTGTCAATCAGGCTCAAGATGTATGCATGTATGCCAATAAGCCATATAAAAATTCTACATGCATAATTTACGCAAAACAGAACATGAAATCAATCAAATATTCAGCAACTGCTTCACGTAATTCACATCATCAAATCAGCAGATTTCATAACATCAATTACAGCCATGTCCACGCTCAAAGCTATTAAAACTGCTCAATTCGTACCTTTCTGCCCCAAACTTGTTAGAGTAGATGTCCAACTAGCCAACTTGTGGCGTGTGGGTTTTATTGACTCTTGTATATGACACTTTTTATATATGTTATTCGCATTTATTTATGGCATTCTTTATTTTCATTATGTTATATGATGTTAACAATTGTGTTGGATAAAGACCTAAAATGCACCTTAGTGTATGTTAGATGTGATAGTGGATATGATGGCTATCATGAAACACATCTAATAGTCACTGTGTATTCTGAATTCGTTCCTAGTCGATTGGGCCGTCAAAATGAGGATAAGGCCGCCCGAGCTTGAGACTAGCATCTGTGATGCGAAGTACCATGTTTCATTGGTAGGGAACATTGTGATGTTCTGAGCATGCAGATGGATAGTGACCTGGTGATCTATCGAACTACCCTCGTTCGGACTTTCCAAGTGGTTATCATTTGTCGAGTGGATAAGTCTGAGGTCTTGGTTGTACTGATTAGTCCTCACTACTCGAAACGTCATTGAGACTCTACATGATAGGGCCTCACTTTGACCCGTTTTCCGACTCACTTGGGGTCATTAGGTGGCGGGATTGGGTGAGGTCCCGATGCATGTAGGAGTCGATGCTTCGTTGTCGAGGATTCACCGCTCGCTCTCATGCGTGGATATCCTATGCTATCTGAGGGGATAATAGTGTATAAATCTCTGGCCAGAGTACTGTATGTGTTTTAGGTAAATGGGTTTGCCTAGTAGCACTCGCGATGTCACTATTCGATCTCCAAGATGTATGCATGGCTATCGGATCTCTAGCGACTCTCGATTTACCAATGGTCGTTGATCTGATCGGGATATATGTGTTGAAAGGACCGTACTGTATGCTAACCATGACCAACTGGTTCTTGCAGGCACTATCAGTGATACCTAGGGGATCATGGGGCGATGTTGCTAGGCGCTTTACCATGATCCGATGGGTCAGTTCGAAATTATGATTTCGGAGCCGCAATGGTTGTGGGCCCACGGCTAGCTGTATCCTTGAACCATTGAGGGTCACACAAGTACTGGATTCATGATTCCCGCACGGAAACTGAGCTCAATGTGTTGAGCATAGGAAGATGAATTTAGGGAGTGCGACTTCCTAAAAGTCAACAGGGGTCAAATTGCGATTTCCCACTGTTGAGGGGAAAAACTGTCTTTTTAGACTAGGTAATCTGAAAAATTGTTTTTCGCATCATAATGTTCAGTTTTGGAAACTGATTCGATCGGTCCGATCTGATCGTCGATCGGAGTTATGATGAAACCGCAGTGATTTAAATGAACCGAATGTTCCTATGTTAGACTGGGCCCACCCCAGGTCCAGTGGGCCGGTTCAAGCCCATGAATAACTTATACATACATGAGTTGTATCTAGGGCATGACATCACAACTTACACACATCCCTAGACCTAGATTCGGCCGCCCCTCCTCTCCAAGCCTCACGCCGCCGCCGGCCGCCGCCAAGTGCCGCTGCCGGCCGCCCCTTCGCCTGACTTGTTCCGGCCACCGTGCTGAGGTGTTTCCGTTCGTGCTGAATTCGTCAGTCCTTCTAGTGCAGGCTGACGAAGGTGTCTTGATTCCGGTCGTCGACCTGATTGACGATCTACCGCCGCCTACCGTTTGAAGTGCTGGTTTTCTCGTGAAACTGGTCGGAGCCAGGCGCCTAGACGCCAACAAGGTAACGATTCTATGAACACCCTATGAATGTTTATAGAATTGGATTTGAATGTATTGAACGTTTCTCGAGGAAACTTTTGATTTCCGCTGCGCCCCCGGGAAACGGGATCCGGATCCGCCATTGTACGCCAACAGTGGTATCAGAGCACAGGCTCGGATCCTTCAATACATAATTGTGCCATAATTGCATAGATCTCAGAATTTCATGATCAAAACAACAAAAAAAAATCTTTGGAAATGGCCGCGGCGCCGCCGTGCATGGAGGCGCCCCACCGCACGCATGTGCGCGCGCGAGATCATGCGCTGGTCACGCGATGGCCGTGCTTGTTGCGCGGCCGGTGGCTGCTGTTTTGCGCAACCTGTTGCGCCAATGGCGGGCGGCCGATGGCCAGAATCTGCGCGCAAGTGTTGCGCCGTGGCTGGCCGCAATGCACGCAATCTGTGCGCCATCCTTGGCGCATGGCGGCTGGTAGATGCCGCGCTTGGCTCACGGCGGCAGGCAGATGCCGCGCTTGGCGCGGCGGCGTGCGGCCATGCGCCGCACGCAATGTTGGCGACGGCCGCCACCGTGCGGTCGTCGTCCGACGAACTTCCCGGCAGCGATGCGATGGCTAATTTCTTCTAGGTTTTGTTCGGGCCTGTCCCGGGCAGCCCATGAAGTTTTCGGGCCGATACGATATTGGGCCAATTTTGGTCGATTTTGAAATTTTTGAGATTTTAGGCCTAAAATTGTTTTAAACCCAATATGATGCAATTAAAATTGCAAAATATGATTTTGATTATGAAATTTGATTTTATAATTAAAATATGATTTTTCTGATTAAAATATGATTTTATCGACAAAATGCGATTTTATTATAAAATGCGATTTTATAATTAAAATATGATTTTGTGGGTAAATAATTTGATTATTTAAATTTATGCAAGTTAATTAGATTGATTGCATGTTTGGGATGATCGAGAGCCGTGCCCAAAGTGTTAGGTGTATGCTTTAGGTTTTGCGATTTCGGACGGTGGACATGACGATCAAAGATATTGAAAACCGAAGATCTGCAAAATCGGAAGCAAATCTAATAGGATTGCATTGCATATTGCATTTCACCTAGGACTGGACCCAGGTCCGTGATTGGCAACCACGGACCGCATAGCTCTCGCAATCGATCATCTTAAAGTTATATATATTTGATATTTGTTAGTTGAATCCGCATGTTTTAAATTGTGATTTAAAATTGCATGAGACCAAATTTTCAAAAATAAAATCCCTCGTTTTAAATACGATTTAAAACTAATATCAAGATTAAAAGTTTATTCGATAAACTAAAGGGAATTTAAATCTATTAAAATTATCCTTACCTTCCATCAACAATGGGTGTACGTCGATGCTACCCGCATACATGGCCCGGCTCATATTATTGAGGGGGTCATGTATGCCGGAAAGCTGTCCACGCCATTGACAAATTGTTGTGAGTCGGTTGGAACTCCCTTTAACGTTGGCTCATATTATTGGGGACGTTAAGGGGACCGTCCTTCACGACTCAACATTGATGGGTCATCTTGACACGTGATAGTAAACGGCGTCATATTATTGGGCCCTTACTGGACGTGAGGTGAATACATGGAGGTTGCACCGGTTGCAATTGGGTTCTACCTTTTTGGGGTCATGGTTGGCTGATATTATTTGGGACCATGATCGCTTGATTGGGCTACGTGTACCCACTAAGGAAACTTGCTCTCCCGATTTCATTAGAGGGTGGTGAAATCGTTAAAATAGTGGGAGGGTAATTCATAAAACTAAATGACCTTGTTTTATGTCTTAGCGCTTTTCATATATAGTTAGTAATGCGTGTCTGTTTTTCTTTTCAGTATAAACTGCTTTAAAATGTCTTTGATCAAAAACCCACTCGCTGCTATACTGGATAGCAACAAGTTCACCGGTCTGAACTACCAAGACTGGCTTCGAAACCTCAACATTGTGTTGGCTTCGGAGAAACTTCTCTATACGATAGAGAAGAGCCCTCCGAAGGAAGCCCCTGCCGATATCAGTCCTGAGGAGCTGATTACACTTAAACAATGGTGGGATGACGAGCTTAAGACTCGATGCTATGTGATAGCATCGATGTCCAACGAAATGCAACGGCGCTTTGAGAAGAATAAGTATGCTGCTGACATACTCTTTCATCTCAAGGAACTGTATGGGGAGAACTCTCATCATGAAAGGTTCACCGCTGTCAAGGAGCTTATGACGAGCCGCATGCGCGATGGGACTTCGGTCCGCGAGCATGGGGTTCGTATGATTGGGCTCGTTGAAAAGCTGGCGGGCCTTGATATCACACTTCCACACGAGCTGTCTGTGGATGTGCTTCTCCTCTCACTACCCGCTGCATTCGACCCCTTTGTGGTCAACTTCAACATGAACAAGCTGGCAGCCACCCTTGAAGAGGTGGTTAGCATGCTGGTCGTGTTTGAGGGAACCATAAAGAAGGACAAGCTCGTCCTCCTTATGGGCTCTTCTTCCTCTGCGAAGAAGGGGCCCAGACGCAAGGGTAAGAAGCGTTCTGCCCCTGCGAAGGAGGAAAAGCCCACTAAGAAGCCCAAGGCAAAGGCTTCCAAGCCAAACAAGACCGAGGATGTTTGCCACCACTGCCACAAGCCTGGGCATTGGAGGAGGAACTGCAAGGAGTGCCTCGAGCAGTTGCGAACTGCGAAAGGTATGTTCTATATCGAAATAAATATGTCTCTTAATTCGACGTCTTGGGTACTTGATACCGGATGTGGATCTCATATCTGCAATGATTTTCAGGTGATGACAAGAAGCCGACGTCTTAGAGAGTGTGAGACCCACTTGAGGCTGGGCAATGGAGCAAGAGTTGCTGCAGTAGCTATAGGAGATGTTTATTTATTTCTGTCGTCAAATTTTAAGTTGTTATTTAAAGATGTTTTATTTGTTCCCGAATTGATAAAGAACATTATTTCTGTTTCTATGCTTGATAGTGATGGATATTCTTGTGTTTTTTCTAAATCGATTTGCAATATATACAAGAATGAATGTTTGATTGGTATTGGGGAACGCGAAAACTATCTATACACCTTAAAATTAAAACCAAGTTCCAACTCGCGATGTGGAAACACATACAACAACAATTAAAAGGAAATACGATAGCTTAAACCCAGCACAATTTTGGCACGCTAGGATAGGTCATATTTCTCTAAGTAGGATGAACAAGTTAGTTAGGAGTGACATGTTTGATCTGTCAGACATTAACTCCCTACCGACTTGTGAATCTTGTCTCAAGGGAAAGATGATAATGGGATTCTCTCGCAGTGGACCCCTCCGACCACACCACAGCTCAATGGTGTAGCGGAGCGTCGTAACCGAACCCTGATGGACATGGTTCGGTCTATGATGAGCTTCACTGAGCTTCCTACCTCGTTTTGGGGCTATGCGCTCGAAACGACGGTAATGTTGTTGAACAATGTCCACACCAAAGCAGTGGATAAGACTCCATATGAGATGTGGATGGGCAAACCACCCAAATACTCATACATGAGGATTTGGGGATGTCCTGCTTACGCAAAGCAGACAGTGGGAGATAAGCTGGATACGAGATCCAATTTATGCTACTTCATTGGGTATCCAACGAATTCCATTGGATACTACTTCTACTATCCAAGTGAAACAAAAGTGTTTGTTTCTAGAAATGCCACCTTTATGGAAAGGGAATTTCTACTTGATAGAAAGGGCAAAATAGTAGAACTCGAAGAGGTTCGAGAACCAACTGAGGTACCAAGTGAATCTCCTGCGCCTCCAGAGCCAGTACCAGAAATGGTCGCACCTAGGAGATCCGATAGGGTTCCTAGGGCTCCTGAAAGATATGGTTTCCTCCTTGAAGATGATCAAGGTGATCAAGTTGTTGGATGTGATCCAAGGACTTTCAAGGAGGCAATTTTCGATGCTTATTCTAATTTGTGGCTTGAAGCAATGCAGTCTGAGTTTGACTCAATGCATGCGAACCAAGTTTGGACTCTTGTCAATCCTCCCGAAGGAATTGTTCCTATTGGGTGTAAATGGATATATAAGAGGAAACTTGGGTCTGATGGTAAGGTATTGACCTACAAGGCACGACTGGTCGCGAAAGGTTACACTCAAAGGCAAGGTGTTGACTATGATGAAACCTTCTCACCAGTCGCAATGTTCAAGTCGATTAGAATCTTACTAGCCATAGCCGCATGGTACGACTATGAGATATGGCAAATGGATGTGAAAACTACGTTCCTTAATGGAAACATTATGGAAGAGATCTTTATGACGCAGCATGAGGGTTTCACATCTATAGAAAGTGAGCATAAGGTATGCAAACTTCAGAGATCGATCTACGGTCTCAAACAAGCATCGAGGAGTTGGAACCTGAGATTCGATGAAATAATTAAGGAATTTGGTTTCATCAAGAATCCCGAGGAGCCATGTGTATATAAGAAGGTAGTCAAAAGCACTGTGACATTCCTAGTACTTTATGTTGATGACATTCTACTCATTGGGAATTATGTAGGGATGCTGCAATCAACTAAAGTCTGGTTGTCTAGTAGATTTTCGATGAAGGACATGGGTGAAGCATCCTATATTCTTGGAATACAGATCTATCAGGATAGATCGAAACGGATGCTCGGACTCACCCAAGCCACCTACATCGATACCATACTTAAGCGGTTTTCTATGGAAGAATCCAAGAGAGGACACCTACCTATGTGCCACGGGGTCACTCTATCTAAGTCTATGTGTCCAAAGATGATGAGGAGATAGAGAGTATGGCACGTGTGCCATATGCCTCGGCGATAGGTAGTATTATGTATGGCATGATCTCACTAGATCGGATGTCGCATATGCTCTGAGTGTCACGAGCCGCTACCAGGTCAACCCCGGCCAATTGCATTGGAAGGTTGCCTACCTATGTGCCACGGGGTCACTCTATCTAAGTCTATGTGTCCAAAGATGATGAGGAGATAGAGAGTATGGCACGTGTGCCATATGCCTCGGCGATAGGTAGTATTATGTATGGCATGATCTCACTAGATCGGATGTCGCATATGCTCTGAGTGTCACGAGCCGCTACCAGGTCAACCCCGGCCAATTGCA
>KQ993865.1:694841-714477 GCA_001598015.1 Dorcoceras hygrometricum
AACATCACAATGTTCCCTACCAATGAATCATGGTACTTCGATCGCAGATACTAATTCTCGAACTCGGGCGGCCTTATCCTCATTTTGACGGCCCAATCGACTAGGAACATGTTCAGAATACACAGCGACTATTAGATGTGTTTCATGATAGCCGTCATACCCACTATCACATCTAACATACGCTTTAGTGTATTCTAGGTCTTTACTCAACACAATTGTAAATCATTACACACATAATGAAAGTAAAGAACGCCATATAAGAAAATGCGAATATCATATATAAATACTGTTTGTACAAGAGTCTATAAAACCCACACGCCACAAGTTGGCTAGTTGGGCATCTACTCTAACAGCTCGGTTCTCGGATCCCGAGGTGATTATGGGGGGCATCAGGAGTATCCCCCGCCGCTATTCCTAGACGAAGAATTGAAGTATAGGAGTAAGTATACCTATCGTCGGGACCCGAGGTGAAATCTACAATACTGAAGAAAACCACGATCCTTGTGATGCTGCCGCTCAACCGTTGATAATGGGGCACGTGTACGATGGGATTGAGGTCGGGTTGTGTTTTCGGGAGAAAACCATGATCCACGTGATAATGACTCCCAGCCGTTGATAAGATCTCCGCGAACGGTATAGATTAAAGTAGCCTGGCACCCGAGTAGAGTAGCCTGACGTCCTATGCGACTGTTGAGCTTCCCGATGTGATCTGTACCGTTGAGGGAGGTGAGATCGGACCGTCAAGATCATGTTAGAGTAGATTCCCAACTAGCCAACTTGTGGCGTGTGGGTTTATAGACTCTTGTATGAAACAATCTTTATATGTTATATTCGTATTTATTTATATGGCATTCTTTACTTTCATTGTGTTGTATGATGATTAACAATTGCGTTGAGTAAAGACCTAGAATACGCTAAAGTGTATGTTAGATGTGATAGTGGGTATGACGGCTATCATGAAACACATCTAATAGTCACTGTGTATTCTGAACAGTTCCTAGTCGATTGGGCCGTCAAAATGAGGATAAGGCCGCCCGAGCTAGAGACTACTATCTGCGATGCGAAGTACCATGTTTCATTGGTAGGGAACATTGTGATGTTCTGAGCATGCAGATAGATAGTGACCTGGTGATCTATCGAACTACCCTCGTTCGGACTTTCCAAGTGGTTACCATTTGTCGAGTGGATAAGTTCGAGGTCTTGGTTGTACTGATTAGTCCTCACCATCTTTTCTCAGAGCTCTTTCTCTGCGTATTTTTTTTTCGGGCATGAGGTGGGGTATCCCGAGCTAATGCAACAAGATTAAAATCAACCAAGTGTTGGATAATTATGCGTAATCGAATAAAGAAAACCGAGCTTACGACCGATCAGCGTTACCCAAGATGATAATCGAATAGCGTAACCCAGGCTTATACTCGAACCAAGTAATCCAACAGAACAAATTGAGTTTTCCCAAGTGCGTACGCCATCGGTATAACCCAAGCTCTTGTTAGCGAATAAAAATTGCTAAGTGTTGCTTCTTATGCCGTGATTACTAAGGACAGAGCCCAAGCGAGGGCGATGTTTGCCCCTTTATTTTATTCATAGATTTGTTTCCCGAGCTCGAGCGGGTTTTCCTTGCTCGGGCGAGGTTTCCTCCCGAGGAGGTGTCGACGCGTATATGAGCGTAAGTGCCGATGTGATCAGGCTCGTGTGTGTTGGCGTAGAGGAGCTACGCGCAAGCGACCAGTGCGGAACGGGGCTTAGGTGCCGAGCTGGTCGGACTTATATGTTTGCGTAGAAGAGCTACGTGAAGTTGGCCAGTGCGGAACTGGGCTTAAGTGCTCAGGTGGGGGTGCCACCCAAGGATGTGCCAGTGGGAAACGGGGCGGTGGTGCCGAGCAGGTCGGGCTTATATGTTTTGCGTAGAAGAGCTACGCGAAATTTGCTAGTTCAGAACTGGGCTTAAGTGCTCAGGTGGGGGTGCCACCCAAGGATGTGCCAGTGGGAAACGGGGCGGTGGTGCCGAGCAGGTCGGGCTTATATGTTTTGCGTAGAAGAGCTACGCGAAATTTGCTAGTTCAGAACTGGGCTTAAGTGCTCAGGTGGGGTTGCCACCCGAGAATGTGCCAGTGCGGAACTGGGCTTTGGTACTCAGCTCGGGTCGTCACCCGAGGAGCTTGAAAGTTGAGACCATGAATTTGAGAGAAAAGAGCTTTTATTCCATAAAATAGTTGTTACAAGTAGTAGCCGAGCAAAAGGTGATTACAAGTAGTAAAGAGACAGAGCCTAAGCATAATACTTCCGAAGATAGATAACATTCCATGGCCGACGTCCTCGCTTCCCCTGTGCATCCTCTACATAATAACGGCGACTCCAGCTTTGCCGACCACCTTGTATGGCCCTTCGTACTTTGGGTCTAGCTTTCCTCTCTCCCTTTGATACTGTACCTTCCTCCAGACGAGGTCTCCGAGCTCATATTTTCGAGGTTTGACCCTTTTGTTGTAGGCCTCGGCCATTTTTTTCTGATAAGCTGATAAACGCACGGCTTCCCAAGCTCTTTTCTCCTCTAGATGATCCAGCTCGAGGCTTCTTATCTCATCGTTGTCCTCGGCATACTCCACGACCCGAAGACTATCCTGCCCGATCTCAGCTGGTAGCAGCGCCTCGGTACCATACACCATGGAATAAGGTGTTTCACCCGTAGCTGCTCGGGTAGTTGTTCGATAAGCCCAAAGAACACTGGGTAATTCATCCGCCCATCTTCCCCGAGCTGATTCCAGTCGTGCTTTGAGGCCTTGTACGATGGTTTGGTTGGTGACTTCTACCTGTCCATTGCTTTGAGGGTAGGCCACCGAGGTGAATACTTGCTCAATTTTCAATTCCTGACACCATGCCCGAACTTTATCTCCACAGAACTGTCGTCCATTATCAGAGATAAGTCGCCGAGGTATTCCTATACGGCAGACAATGTTCTTCCACAGAAACGTCAACACCTCGGCCTAGGATATCCTCGCCAAGGGCTCGGCTTCGACCCATTTGGAGAAGTAGTCCACGGCAACCAATAAGAACTTCCTCTGTCCTCCAGCTGGTGGGAAAGGTCCCACAATGTCCATGCCCCACTGGTCGAATGGGCATGAGGAGATAATAGTCTTCAAGGGCTCGGCAGGTTGCTTTTGGAGATTAGCATGTTTCTTGCAACCCTGACAAGATCGGACAAGGGTAGTAGCATCCTGTTGCATAGTAGGTCTAAAGAAACCGGCAAGTACGTCTTTCCGAGCTAGAGCTATAGCACCGAGGTGATTGCCGCAACACCCCTCATGAATCTCTCTCAATACATATTTAGCCTCCTCGGGCCCCAGGCACTTCAGCAGTGGTCGTGAGAAAGACCTTTTGTACAACTTATCATCCAAAATAACGAAGCGTAGTGCTCGGCGCTTGAGTTCCCAAGCACGCCGCGATCGTCGAGCACCGTTCTTCGCAAGATATACTCCAAGATAGCATGTCTCCAATCTGAAGCAGGCACTCTTCCCTGACTCTGTCCGACCTGATATATTTGGGATACTAGTACTTTTCCCTGTATCTCCTTTCACGAGGATGGAGAAAGGGAGCTGGCCATCTTCGCAAGCTTGTCTGCCTTTTCATTGTTTTCTCAAGGTACCTGCTCCAGAAGCACCTCGGAAAAAGCCTCAGTCAATTTGTTCAAGGCCTCCGCATATTTCACCATCTTTTCATTCTTGATATCGAATTTCCCGTTGCTCTGTTGTATCACCAACTGAGAGTCAGAATAGAGCAGGATCTGAGCTATCCCCATATTCTTTGCAGCTCGGAGCCCGATGAGCAAGGCCTCGTACTCCGCTTCGTTGTTGGAGGCCTTGAAATCGAGTGTTATCGCCAGACTTGTTTCTTCCCCCCAAGGGGACACCATAACTACCCCGACGCCACTCCCGAGGTACAAGAAGACCCATCAACATACACTTTCCACCTCTCCTCTTGCTCAAGATGTACTGTTTCCGCCAAGAAATCTGCTAATGCTTGCGCTTTGATGGCTGCCCTAGGCTTAAACTGAATGTCATACTCGCTGAGCTCGGTAACCCATTTAACCAGTCTTCCAGAAGCATCGGGGTGAGAGACAATCTGCCCGGCTGCTCGGAGCCCAATGAGCAAGGCCTCATACTCCGCTTCATTGTTGGAGGCCTTGAAATCGAGCGTTATCGCCAGACTTGTTTCTTCCCCCCAAGGGGACACCATAACTACCCCGACGCCACTCCCCGAGGTACAAGAAGACCCATCAACATACACTTTTCCACCTCTCCTCTTGCTCAAGATGTACTGTTTCCGCCAAGAAATCTGCTAATGCTTGCGCTTTGATGGCTGCCCTAGGCTTAAACTGAATGTCATACTCGCTGAGCTCGGTAACCCATTTAACCAGTCTTCCAGAAGCATCGGGGTGAGAGACAATCTGCCCGAGCGCACTGTTAGTGAGCACCGTGATCGGATGAGATAAGAAATACGGCCTGAGGCGTCGAGCTGTGATAATCAAGGCCAGAGCCAGCTTCTCCTGCGTAGTATAATTGAGCTCGGTGCCTTTTAGAGCATGACTTACAAAATACACAGGCTGACGCACCTGACCTTCTTCCCGAACTAGCACTGAACTTGCTTCTTGCGGGGTAACCGCCAGATAAACAAATAATGGCTCCCCGAGCTCGGGCTTATTCAAAACCGGCAACCCTTTTAGATATTCCTTCAGTTTTGGAAGGATTTCTCACTGTGTTTGGTCCATTCAAACTGTTTAGCTCGGCGAAGTATCTTGAATAAAGGAAGGCTTCTATCCGCCGACCTGGAGATAAATCGGGAGAGAGCAGCAATCCTCCCTGTCAACCTCTGCACTTCCTGAATATTCCGAGGTGGACACATGGAAGCCAGAGCTCGCACCTTCTCGGGGTTGGCCTCGATTCCCCGACGAGTCACCATATAACCCAGAAATTTTCCCGTCCGAGCTCCAAATAAGCATTTGCCTGGGTTAAGCTTGATTTGATAATTTCGCTGGGTGCATAAAGTTTCCTACACATCAGATATAAAGCACGCTTCTTCCCGAGACTTAATTAAGATATCGTCGACATAGACTTCGACGTTTCTCCCGATCTGTTCTTTGAACACCTTGTCCATCAACCTCTGATATGTTGCCCCTGCATTCTTAAGCCCGAAGGGCATGACAACATAGCAAAATGTTCCATCAGCAGTAATAAAACTGACCTTTTGTTGATCCTCCTCAGCCAGTGGTATCTGATGATAACCCTGATAAGCATCCAGAAAGCTGAGCAACTCATGACCCGAGGTGGAGTCGACGAGCTGGTCGATCCTCGGGAGAGGGTAACAATCCTTGGGGTAGGCCTTGTTCAAGTCTCGGAAAATCCACGCACATTCGCCACTTTCCTGCTGTTTTAGGTACCAACACAACATTATAAAACCAAGTAGGAAAGTGTACCTCTCGGATATGCCCAGCCTGCAACAGGTCCTCGACCTGGCTTCTGATTACTGCGTCTTTCTCGGGCCCGAAGTGCCTCCTCTTCTGAATAACTGGTCGGGAGCCCGAGGAGACATTCAACCGATGCTCCATTACTTCGCGCTTGACTCCCTTTAGATCGGACGGTGACCAAGCGAAAACATCCTTATTCTTCTCTAAGCACTGAACCAACTCCCCTCGCACCTCCTCGGGAAGGGACTTAGCAATTTTCACAATCCCAGAAGGAGGAACGAGGACCACCTCTTCTTCCTCATCCTCCGTGGTCAGCTGAAAATCCTCTCCAACCAAGTTCACACCTCTGTCTTCCCGAGCCCTGGGATGGTCTTGAGCTCGGGACTTAGCCACCTTCTGTTCCACTCTCACCTCCTCAACATAACATTTCCTCGCCATCTAACGATCCCCGAGGACCTCTCCCACTGAATCTCCTACTGGGAATTTGATCTTCTGGTGCAAGGCCGAGGCCACAGCCGAGAATGCAGCCATGGCTGGCCTCTCGAGAATAACGTTATAGGAAGAAGGTGCATCCACCACAGTAAATTCTATCACCTTGGTCTTCCTATATTCGCCCAACCCGAGCGACATAGGCAGCTGAACAGCACCCACCGGCTGTAAATAATCCCCAGTGAATCCATACAAAGGCGTGTTCACAGGTTTCATGCGATACTCCCCGAGATCCATCTGGTCCACGGCACTCTTGAAGAACACGTTGACCGAACTCCCTGAATCCACAAAGATACGGGCCACTTCATAATTTGCAATCATAGCCCTGATAACCAACGCGTCATTGTGCGATTCCGCATCCAGAGGCAAGTCCTCGGGGCCAAAGGAGATGGTAGGTCCCGAGCGCCTTTTCCAGACCTCCGTAGCTTCCATCCGCCGATATCTCGTCTTTCTCGCCCTGTTGGAGTCCCCATCAGTAGGTCCTCCTGAAATCATGTTAATGAATCCTCGGGGCTGAGGTGTTCTTCGTTCTCCTCAGTTAGGCTACGGATCGTGCCCCCGAGGTGTTCTGTCCTGACCTGGAGCCCTGCCATTAAATTGCCTGTCGTCCTCCCGACGAGGCCTATTCTCCCACCGACGTGGCTTGTCAGCCACCAGCGCTGCGCGCACGTTGGGGTTGTTCTACATGATCCGCTCCAACTCCTGATCCCAGAGCTGACATTCCGCAGTAGTGTGGCCATAGTCCCTATGAAAATCGCAAAACTTATCTGACTTGGGATTCCTCGCGGCCCCATCACTACCCCGAGGACGCTGGACAACCTTTCTCTCATCACAAATCTCCAGGGCCCGAGTTTTGCTCACTTTCAATGGTGTTCGAGCAGTAAATTCCCCCAACAGCAAAGGGGGCTCCTGTCTAACCGGCCTCGGCTGGGGCCTCTCCACCCGAGAATCCCGACCAGCCTGAGGTGGCAGCCTCTGTTCATTTTTCCTCGAGGACTGTATCTCCTCCACGTTGAAATACTTTTCTGCCTTGGTCAGAAGCTCATCAAATGTCTTTGGGGGCTTCTTGACCAGTGACTTTAAAAAGTCACCCCCTCGCAATCCCTGAGTGAACGCCCCGATTAGGAGGTCGGGCGTAGAAGATGGCACCTCAATGATAGTTCTGTTGAAATGCCGAATATACTCCCGAAGAGTCTCCTGCTCCTTCTGCTTCACGGTAAACAGATTCAAGGTCGTCAGAGGCTGTTTCTTGCTGCTAGCAAACTGGTGAAGAAACGCCTGACTGAAATCCTGAAAGCACTTTATACTCCCCGCTGGCAGGAGATTGAACCACTGCTGGGCAGCTCGGACCAGAGTGGTGAGAAAGATCCTGCACTTGATAGGGTCAGAGTATCGGTGAAGAAGTGCAGCATTCTCAAATCGAGACAGATGCTCCTCAGGATCTCCCATACCGTCATATTCTCCCACATTCGGATATTTGACGTGTTGGGGCAGGTCGGCATCCAACACCTCCACAGAGAATGGCACCTCCCGAGCAGGCGGGGGAGGAGGCGTTGAGCTTCTTTCCTTCCTCAGATTTTCCAACTCCTTACGCAACTTCCTGATCTCCTCAGCCTGCGGGTCAGGGGGTGGTTGCGACTCAGTTCTGTCAGCTAATATCTGCGCCACAGTGGTTGCTACAAGTTCAGCTATCTGGGCAGGAGTGAGCGTGGGGTTCTCCGACCCCTAAGTCATGCTTTCTGTTCGGCTGTTCTCTCCAGTAACGCCCTGAGTTCTAATCCTCTTCGGTGGCATCTTGTATCTTCTTCTATCGGTTCCCACAGACGGCGCCAATTGATGTAGCCAAATAGTTCAGCCTAGTGCTATCACCACGTCGAGGACCTCAGGCACGTCGGGCGTCGGGAACTGGAGAGTATCTTTGAATGTCTGCAACCACAAAACACTCGTCAGAGGGCGCCGGAAGTGTGTCCGGTGAAGCCCCTCCGATGTTTAAGTCAGACGATGCGCGCGTGAGAGCAAACGAGAGCAATATGAGCTGTGTGCGAGAATGTGCAAGAATGAGTGAATGAATACAAAGAAGCAAACCTGGTGGTATTTATAGAGGGGCTAGGTCGGTGGAGAGGAGGACATCTCGGCGAAAATCTCGGGAGGGCGAGATACTCCGTGATTTTCGGGGATCTTGTTATATAAAAAAGGAAAGTCGTATCGTCCTCGGACTCTCTAAATAAGGAAACAAGTATCGTATCCAGATCTTCTAAAGAAGGAAAGACGTATCTAGGAAGGATTCTTTAGCACGTCGGGCCGGAGTCGTCGGGAGGTCTCCTCGGGGCGACGTGATCCTCGGACCCCCCACCCGAGCGCTCCTTTCGTAGTCTGGGTGAAGCAAGATCTTGGAAACGTCCTCGGGCGATTCCCGAGCTCTTCTTACAAAATCCTGGTGTGACATCCGACCTTAGTGAAGCACGTCGGGTCGGGGTCCTCGGTAAGTACCCCGAGCTTGGTGTGGGCTTCTCGATTGCTCTCGCATTTGATGGTGCGGGCAAGGCTGATGCTGCAGTGCTCGGTCCTCGGGTCTCGAGGTGATTATGGGGGGCATCAGATCCATTAGATCGTATCAAGAGACTTAATCATTTACTTAATATATAGTATTAATCTTTAATGTATATTAAAGTTATATCCCTTTGATTAAGTTAATTTGGTATGCTGTTGAAACTTTTTATGATTCCCAAACCACCTCTAATTAGCGATAAAGATATAAGATTTTTCTTGACATTTAATTCTCTTTTTTACCATTTGTAGAATACAACTCATTGCTTATGTCAAAATCCGAGTCATTATTAAACCTCGAGAATGTTTTTATGAACTATCGAACCACATAATATGATCTAAAATTTGGCTAAAAAAAGTTCAAATATCTTCGAGCATCTCTAATTCGACAAATTTAAGTATATTATGAATCCAATAATTTCCAAATTGAATTGATTCATTTACATCCGTCGTAGAGCTACAACTTGTCGCAAATATGTTATACATATGCATTTGGAACATGAATGCTCTGGATTTGATAGAGAAGCGGAGATTAATGATGAGGGTTAATGGTTTTTTAAGTCTGCCTACAGTTCCCATTAATGGTGTAATGCCTATGAATTTTCCTACCTAAATCGCATGCCTTACTATTTTATTTATTTATTCGCATGAGTTATGCTATTTGATTTATTTAATTCCGACATCGAGTTCTTCTGAGATTTTTGATGTAGATGATGCGAGGTTGGAAAGGAGTTGACGAGGACACCGAGACGCGGGCGATCCTTATTTTTTTTAAATTCAGTCTCGAAGTCATGCCCCATACCTTGAAACTTTCTATTTTGAGAAGATGAACATTGGAGAGGAATTTCGTTTTTGACATACTTCTAAATTTTTGCAAACCATGAGTGATTGAGAATTTCACTCTTTTAGATGATTAGCACTTTTGCTACAAAAAAATACAAGTTTACACACTTGCACCTACTCCCCCTAATTTTCGAAAATTTAAGGAGGAAAAGGAATCCTTTTTTTTTTTGGACACTTTTATTATATTGAGTAACAACTTTAACTATTTTAAATAACCCACATAAGATCCTAATATACACATTATGCAACACAACTCTTTCACAAAAAGAAAATAGAGAAAACCTAGCCCTCCATTCCCCTTGTAGCCGTCGCCCCCCTTCCCCCCCATCACTCCCATATTCTTCTTCATGTCCCAAGATTCCCTCCCCCTTTGAAGCTTCAAGCATCCTCCTTGGTGTGTTCTAGTGGTGCTCCTCCATCCTCCTCCCAGCAGGCATCATCTTGGTTGTAAGTTTTTCAAGGTTTAAGGCAAGTACAAAGCATCATTGATGCATCTTTCAAGCAATATTAATTTGTGTGTGTATCTAAAGGATTTGATGTTTCAAATTCAGAATATGATGCTTTATTTTTATGTTAACATTAAATTTTCATGGACTTGGAAGCCAAGGCATAGATCTAGACGTGTGGGAAGGAGTGGAGTCGCGTAGGTGGGAGATCGGTCATGGATGGAGAGTCACGGTATCTCCTCGGTTCCTTTGGCTTTGGGTGAGCATGCACAGTCTAGGTGTGGCTGGGAAAGGCCCCTGGATAGAGCAGGCTGAGCCCTTGAGGCCTTGGTAGACGAGGGGCTGTGTGAAGGGGCTGTGCGTCGTGTGGTTCATTGAGGGTGTAGTTAGGGTTTGAGTTGAGCATGGTTCGTTTGTGGCCAAGGGTTGAGTCCAAGAGGGTTACGAGAAGGTCCAGGGGTCGTTTGGGGTCTGGTCTAGTGTCTGGTCGTGCCCTTTGGTCGAAAGAAGTGGTCGGTTTAGAGAAATTGACAGCACCTAGGCTGGTTTGCCACCTGTGCGCGACCAGCGTGGTTGCAGACGTCGGGTTGGTCCTGTCCATAACTATTTTTCAGATTTCTTTGTTCCAGAGTCAAGTACGTCGAGTTAGGCTTACGTGGGTCCAAGTTTGAGGTCATTTGGTTAAGAAACGAATTTTATATGATTTTTACGGTTTTATCGCGCAGAATGGGTCTTTTCGAGGTATTTTCGGGAAAGTTGGGAATTTGAGTCTTAGTGGCTGCAAAATTCGTGCATTGTTTTATTTGATGTTTGAAGCTTGATTCCAGTTGATTTTAAGCATTTTTATCATTTTTGTGATTTATGGAATTTTCGGAACTTAATTATGGTATAAAATCTCTAAAAATTATAAATTCAGGATGTTTGACTATTTTATGCCATTGTTGACTTTTATGAAATGTTTTATGAGCAGAAGTTTATGATTTATGTAAATAAACTTTTTTTGAGGAATTTTGAGAAATTATTTTGAGGCATGAATGAGGAAAATAAAATTTTGAATGATGGGACTTGATTGTGGTTTTTCTAGGACGGATATTGGGTCGGGAGATGTTCCGCTTGCCATATCAAAATGACGGGTCTGGGTTTCATATAAGTACTAAAGAGCCTTTCCAACTGACGGGTCTGGGCTACAGATGAGTACTGGAGTGCCTTTCCAACCTAGTACTAGTGTTTAGCTTGATCAAGCGACTTGAGGTTGAGGGACCACAGTCGAGGAACGGAATTCACGAAGAAAAATGTTTTAGGAAATTTATTTTATGCATGCAAATGTTTTAACGTTATTGAGGATTTATATGTTTATGCTTTTAAATTTCAGAAAAGAAATTATTTTCAGTAGGACTATTTTAATGCATGCAAATGTTTTAACGTTAATTGAGGATTTATATGTTTATGCTTTTAAATTTCAGAAAAGAAATTATTTTCAAGTAGGACTATTTTATTTTGCATGTGCATGTATTATTTATTATTCGTTATTCCTGTTTTATACTTGTTGAGTCTTTAGACTCACTATGCTTGTTGGATGTAGATGAGGCGAGATCGAGATCGAGGGGCAGGATTCCTGAGTGGGCTACAGCCGAGCTTGGCACTTACCCAGCGACCTGCATTTTTCCGCTTGAGTTTGACAGTGATGTTTTGATCGGCTAGATACATTGTTTTTAAGTGTTTTATTTAGTTAGACATAGTTTGATGACCTAGCATGATTTTAAATTACTGCGCAGATGTTAAAACATTTATTTGTTAGGGATTTACATTCTTTTGTCTGGTTGTTACGCTTTATTTTAAGTCTTTTTAAAGTCACGCGTGAATTGGAGTTATTAGCTGTTTTAAAAAATAAAATTATCCAGTCTTTTTCTGCATTAGAAATCCTTTTAAAATGATTGGTTTAACAGTAGTAGTTAGAGGGACATTTCAGTTTGTATCAGAGCATGGTTCTGGTTTGGGTTGTGCGTACAGCTGACTGCAAGAAGCTCAAGGAGTCTCGCCTCGAAGTCTGTAAGTGTTAGTGTTTGACTGCTTTATATAATTATCCGGTTACTTCCAGTTTATGTTTATTATGTGTATATTGATGTGATTATGTTTTGAGGTTATTTGTTGCATATATTATTTACTTTGAGGCATGTTGAGATTAAGTAGTGAAATTCGTTACAAACCCCAGATGCCTCCCAGACGATAAGTTACCCCGCCTCCACCACCACCGTTGAGCTCCAGCGAGCAAGTTCTAGCTGGGCTTGCACAGATTTTGAGACAGAATGCCGGGACATCACAGGCGGCTAGAACCGAGATGTCATATGAGAAGTTCCGTAAGATGGGGCCGCTGGTGTCAGGCCTCGTGCTCTAATCAGAGATAAAACATACAAACACATGCAGAAGCTAATAAAAAACGGGTAAAATTTTCGCTTTTGGCCTGACGGTTTAAAACAATATAATTTAAAATAGTGCGATACTCAAAATAGATATCCCAGTTTATAAAAACCACTAAACAACACAAACAATATAGCATACAAAAATAAGTATCAGACTCCAACCACTGGATACAACGACAAAGCGCCGGGCATCCCCCTGGCTAAGAATACTGATATATATAAATATGCTATACGCCACTGGGATACTCTAACCACCTCCTGGGGCACCACCAGCTGGGTTAAAACCACGACCAGCTGTAAAACATGGGTTTCCTGTAAAAAACACAAACAGGAAAAACAACCAAGCCACAGAGGCACATGGGGTCAAACCCCAGTACGGAGAGCAACTATAAAACAGCAGTAAACAGCAAGAATAAAATGCAGATGCTATGCATGAGGAATGAGACAACAGCTCAACGGAATCTGCAACAGAATATGTGGCCACGGTGAGTGTAGGACATGTGGGTGCTACCCACTCACCCCTACTCGCCCACCCTTACCAGATGCATCAACAACCCAACCTATGAACTGTGGTAGCTAGCCACTCGGCGCATAGGGGAAATGAGAGTGCGGAAGCACTGCTCGCCCTCGCATCCTGGTAAGTAAACAGAACAATAACAACAAATCAATGGCTGCAAAAGCTGAACGGAGATGCACATGCTTGTATGCAACATGCTGGAACAACAAGCATATAAACATATGCGAAACAATAATAGCATCAGCAAGTATACACCACATAACCAACAGTCATCTCAAAAAACAGCAGCCAGTAATAGCCATCTCACAAATTATCCAAGCCATAACATCGCTGTATTACAAGCTCCAATCCGTACCTTAATTCCTAGCACAATTACCACAATCAAAGGTCCCGAGAAATCTGAATTCTAACCTGTCGAAATACACAGGGCAATATTCTCAAGGGACGCTAATACACAGAAAGCACTCTGGGAGTTACACACACTCAACCAGCTACTGATTCCAACAATACCACTAACAGGAAGCTTAAACAAAGGCTAATACTAAGATCTCAACAACAATTCGAAGTTCTACCTCAACGACGCAACACACGGCCGAAGACAGCAACTTTGTGATCTCGATCTAGCCAACAACAACCTCCAAGAATGGTATAGAAAGCAACAGTTGGAAACAACGGGAATCACCGGATAAAATCAACGGTGAACAGTACTAGGGTTCGAGAAACAAAGGTCGACAATTGGGAGAATTTTACTAAGTATGGGATCTGATATCTCAAATCGAAGACCAAGTCTTCCAATAAATAAACACGTGAAAACTGGTTAAGAAGTCCACCGACAAAAACATGCAGTCGCAACAACCAACAGCTGCTGAATCCCATAACTAATAAACCTCAACAACACAAAACGACGTCGCAAGGTGACACGTCATTCGCTACTTGCGACTGGTCCTCAAACCCAAAAGCTGGACAACCCAACGACTGGATGCTCTTACGAAAGCCAACGACTGGTTCTCAAATCCAAAAGCTGGATTGCCTACACCCAAAAACTGGTACCAGTCGTTGCATCAAAACGCTGCATTCCAACTTAATAAAACGGCGTCGCACATCTTACGTCATCCAGACGCTAACTCTGGCACACCAGCAGCTGGACAACCAGACGCAAGCTACAGGAACATTGACCCGCGTTGACATCTACTCCCAGATGTACAACCAGTCGACACACACGTGAACAAATCCTCGCAGCTGGTACCGGTCGCAACATCCAAACGACGTCGCGCAAACTTATCGAAACGCTGTCGTTTTCCCTCAACAAGCAAAATAAAGCAGCAGCTGGATACAAACACGCTACCAGCTTTCACTTAACACAACACATCCATATTTCACTAAACGACGGCGTTTAAGAATCTCGCGCTAACAAAACACGCTACGACTGGATTTTACCACCGACCAGCTTTTACCTCAAAAAAACCCAAATCACAAAACTTCCAGAATTGCTAAAACCGATTAATCCAAACAATTAATCTTACATCAAAATCAAGTCTCACATTTCTCCCCCACTAAAAACGGATTTCGTCCCCGAAATCACAACAACAATCTGGAAAAACAACTAAACAACAGCAAGCCAAAACAGAACTTCGCTTAACACAAGCCAATAGTTCAAAATAACTGAGCAAACAATCAACAACAACTAGGGAAGAAATACAACCAAAAGCTACAAACTACTGAAAATTTAGCTCAACAGCTACTCAAACAGATGCGGCCACTCGCGCTGCATCTTTTCTCCAACTCCCAAGTAGCTTCTTCCCTGCCATTCTTGCTCCACTGCACCATTACCAACGGAATGGTCTTATTCCTCAACTGTTTCTCTTTTCTGCCAAGGATCAAAGGATATTCTTGATAACTCAAAGACTGATCTAGCTCCACCTCGTCAGTTCCAAGCACATGAGACGGATCTGGCTCATACTTCCTCAACATGGAAACATGAAAGACATCATGTAGAGAAGACAACTCTGGCGGCAACAACAGCCGATACGCTAAAGGTTCAATCCTCTCAACAATATCATAAGGTCCGACGTAACGAGGGGCTAATTTTCCCTTGTGTCCAAAACGCATAACATTGCGAAACGGAGAAACCTTGAGAAATACACGATCACCAACCTGAAACTCAAGAGGTCGACGCCTCTTATTCGCGTAAATGGCTTGGCGATCCTAGGCAGCTTTCATCCGCTGTCTAATAAGATCCACATGATCTTTCATTTGCTGCACAAAGTCAGGGGCAGATAGCTGCTTCTCCCCCACTTCTTCCCAACATACCGGCGATCTGCACTTTCTACCATATAAAGCCTCAAACGGCGCCATGCCAATCGTCACCTGATAGCTATTATTGTAGGAAAACTCTACTAAAGACAACGCGTCTTGCCAGCTACCTCCGAAATCCAACACAACAGCTCGTAACATATCCTCCAACGTCTGGATAGTGCGCTCAGATTGGCCATCTGTCTGGGGGTGATACGCGGTGCTCATAGCCAACCTGGTACCAAAAGCTGTTTGCAAACTCTTCCAAAACTTGGAAGTAAACCTCGGATCTCGGTCAGAAACGATCGAAACAGGCACACCATGAAGTCTAACCACAAAATCAACGTACAGCTTCGCCATCTTCTTCAACGAGAAGCTCATTCCATAGGGAATAAAATGGTCAGACTTCGACAGTCGGTCTATAACCACCCAAAGAGCATCTCATCCTCTGCTGGAACGAGGCAGATGCGTCACGAAATCCATAGCAATGTGCTCCCAATTCCATTGGGGCACTTCCAAACTCTGCAACAGACCACCAGGTCTCATCCTTTCGGCCTTAACCATCTGACAATTCAAACAACGAGCAACAAAACCAGCAACGTCGCTCTTTAGGCCAGCCCACCAAAAGTGCGGCTTCAAAGCATGGTACATCTTCCGTGCACCAGGATGAACACTATCTCTGCTACAGTGCGCTTCCCGAAGGATCTCCTCCTTCAAATCAATCAAATTGGGCACAACCAACCTGCCCCGAAAACGCAAACAACCATCGGAAGAGACAGAATAATCCTCAAGTTCGCCATCCCTGACCTTCAACTTCAACTCGTGGATAGACGGATCAGTCCTCTGAGCTGCTCGAATGGTAGAAACAATCTGTTGCTCCACTTGGAAAGAAGAAACCACCACACAATCCTCAGCCGGGTAAAATCTCCAACCCGTAGTGTTAAGAGGCTCCTGATCCTTAGAGATGTACAACGACGCAAGCATCTCACTATCCTTCCTGCTCAAAGCATCGGCCACTACGTTCGACTTCCCAGGCTGGTACTTAATCTCGCAGTCAAAGTCCTTTAGCAGCTCCATCCACCTACGCTGTCTCATGTTCAAATCGGGCTGCGAAAATAGATACTGCAAACTTTTGTGGTCGGATTACACCACAAACTGCTCGCCATACAGGTAGTGACGCCAGATCTTCAACGCAAAGACCACCGCTGCTAACTCCAAATCATGGACTGGGTAACGAGTCTCGTGCGGTTTCAACTGCCGCGAGGCATAAGCAATGACTCGACCATTCTGCATCAACACACAACCCAATCCATTAAGCAAAGCGTCAGAACAAACAATGAAACCACCTGAACCGGACGGCAGAGACAACACAGGTGCAGTAGTCAACTTTTCCTTGAGCAGTTGAAAAGCATTCTCGCACTGCTCAGTCCAAACAAACCTCTTGTCCTTCTGAGTCAATTGAGTCATCGGCTTTGCTATACTAGAGAATCCCTCAATGAAGCGACGATAATAGCCAGCCAGACCCAAGAAACTACGAATCTCGGAAACATTCCTGGGACGCTCCCAGTTCAGAACAGCATCAACCTTACTGGAATCCACCGAAATCCCCTCGGCTGAAACACATGTCCCAAGAATACGACGTGATCCAACCAGAATTCACACTTGGAAAACTTTGCATACAACTGCTGGTCTCTCAGCATCTGAAGGACAATACGCAAATGCTCCTTGTGCTCCAAAGGAGTCTTTTAATAGACTAAGATGTCATCGATGAACACGATCACAAACTGATCAATAAACTCGTGAAAAACTCGGTTCATCAAATCCATAAAGACTGCAGGGGCATTAGTCAAACCAAACAACATAACCAAAAAATCATAATGCCCGTACCTCGTACGAAAAGTAGTCTTCGCGACATATCATTCTCTCACTCTCAGCTGATGGTACTCTGAACGAAGATCAATCTTTGAATACACCGCAGAACCTTGCAACTGATCAAACAGATCATAGATTCTCGGCAACGGGTACTTGTTCTTCACAGTGGCTTTGTTCAACTGGCGAAAATAAATGCACATCCGCATTGAGCCATCCTTCTTCTTCACAAACAAGATGGGCGCTCCCCATGGCGACATACTAGGAAGGATAAAACCTTTCTCCAGCAAATCATCTAACTGCACCTTGAGTTCTCTCAACTCCGCAGGCGCCAGACGATAAGGAGCACGCGAAATCGGAGCTGTGCCAGGCACCAGCTCTATGCTGAAGTCAATCTCCCACCTCGGAGGAAAACCAGGAATCTCCTCCGGAAACACATCCAGGAAATGTCGCACCACGGGAACGTCACTGAGCTGAACGCGGGAAGAAGAAGACGCATCCAAAGCGTAGATCATAAAGCCAGCATTCCCCAAGGACAACAAGCTGAACATCTCCATCACTGAGACCAACGGGATCTTTGATCTAGAATCCTGGCCGTAGAAGTCCCACTTCTCGCCAGACAACGGCCTAAAGCGCACAATCCCATGGAAGCAATCCACGTTGGCCCTATAGTTGGACAGCACATCCATCCCAACTATGCAATCGAAATCCCAAAGCATCAAACGGATCAAGCTCGCCACCAACACATGCTCACCAAAACGCAACACATCATCCAACAAAACCTCCTGAGAGAACAAGCTCACACCACCCGGGGTAGAAACAGAAACGGAATCGCACAAAGAAATGGTACACAGACCATGCTCAACAACAAACGAATCAGAAATAAACGAATGTGATGCACCGGTTTCAAACAACACACGCGCAGGAAAAAAAAACAAGGCAAGTACTTGCGATCACCCGACTCGATGTCTCCTCGGCCTGCTCCCTAGTGATGGCGTTAACCTAAGCATGTTGGGGTCCAGAGAAGAAAGGCTGAGACGATTGTCCAAAACGCGAAGGTCCAAGCTGCTGAAATGGCCTAAACTGCGTCTCACCTAAACGGGGCTGCGGAAACTGAGGGGAACGACCCCTAGACTGACCACCTAGACCCTGAGGCTGGGCCGCGGTCTGCTGTGATCCAGCTGACGGACACACTCTAGCAAAATGCCCGTACTGACCACAAAGGTTGCAGGAACCCTCCACACCAACGCACTGCGTAGACGGATGCTTTCCACTGCAAAAACCGCAAAACTCAGCCCAAGAACCACTGCTACTCGAGCTGCCCGAACTAGAAGAGCCCGAAACCGACTTCTTTTTGAACTGCTGACCGTGGGGTCGAAACCTCTGACGGACAGACTGCTGAGCCACCTGCTGCTGATGCTGGGGCTGATGGGCTGACTGGGAGGACTGAGAAGACTGCGCTCCCTGAATAGCAGGACGACTGACCTGCACCGCCTGCTGCCTGCGAGCACGACGACTCTGCAAACCCTCCTCGATATCAAGAGCAGTGTCAACTGCTTCAGCATAGCTCTTGGGTTTGCTGGTCAGCACCATCTGATATAACTCTTCATTCAAGCCCTCACGAAATCTATTCCGCTTGGCCCTCTCCCGGCCAGAAACATGGGGAACGTATGCCAACAGAGAAGAAAAATTCCTAGCATACTCCCGAACAGTCATGGAACCCTGATCCAGATGGTCGAACTCCTGCTCCCGGGCGTTCACATAAGACTCGGGTACATACTCCTGTCGGAAGGTCTCGCAAAAACTGTTCCAAGAGATCCCAACACCGGTCTCTAACAAGGTACTCGAAGCGCCTCGCCACCAGCGCTCTGCAGCCTTCCTAAGCAAGAGGGTCGCTAAACTCAGCCGAAGATTATCATCATACTGCACCCGATCAAAAAGACCAATGATGTTACGGAGCCACGAGTCCGCATCCTCACTGGACTCATCACCATTAAAGACTGGAGGGTTCATCCTCTGAAACCGTGCTATAACAACAAATGATGTTACGGAGCCACGAGTCCGCATCCTCACTGGACTCATCACCATTAAAGACTGGAGGGTTCATCCTCTGAAACCGTGCTATAACAACATCCATCCGCTGCACCGGGGGAGGCAAGTCACCAACTTCCTCCTCCTCCTCATGTCTACTACGAGAACGGCTAGGAGTATTACGCCGATCCTCATTCCGTCCTGCCGATTCCTCAAACTGCCCCTACCTCTACCACGACGTCTAGGCGGCATCTACGAAAACACTCAACAGGATCAAGCAAAACAGAACAGATAGAGCATAGATAGCACAAATATGCAGCACGTAATCACATAAGTCAAGCACATGCAACACACAACACTGTGCCTAGACTCAAGTGTGATCAAAGAAATTGAGCTTATCCCAGCTTAAGCTCTGATACCAAAAATGTCAGGCCTCGTGCCCTAATCAGAGATAAAACATACAAACACATGCGGAACTACTAAAAAGCGGGTAAAATTTTCGCTTTTGGCCTGACGGTTTAAAACAATATAATTTAAAATAGTGCGATACTCAAAATAGATATCCCAGTTTATAAAAACCACTAAACAACACAAACAATATAGCATACGAAAATAAGTATCAGACTCCAACCACTGGATACAACGACAAAGCGCAGGGCATACCCCTGGCTAAGAATACTGATACATATAAATATGCTATACGCCACTGGGATACTCTAACCAC
>KQ993865.1:716784-733935 GCA_001598015.1 Dorcoceras hygrometricum
ATTTTTACCACCGACCAGCTTTTTACCTCAAAAAAACCCCAAAATCACAAAACTTCCAGAATTGCTAAAACCGATTAATCCAAACAATTAATCTTACATCAAAATCAGGTCTCACAGCTGGAGTTTATCGGTACTACCGATCCATTCGTGGCTGAGGGATGGGTCGGGACTTTAGAGACTGTTGGGGATCGAATTTCCTCTATTGATGTGCAATGACTAGTTATTCGATCGATAACCAGTGCTAGAGGGTGTAACCAGATCGAATGACAAGACGCAGGATTCAGCCAGAAGTTGAAGCCGGGTTCGCAAAGATCAAGGTTGTTTCAGCTTGAGTTAAAACCAGCCTGAAACAAGGCGAGCGCTAAAACATGCTGATTCCAGCCGGAAGACTAGAACCAGCTCGACACTCTGGCCGAACGATCTGGTTAACTTAAATTGAGCTGCAATAGCTCAGTGTTCTTGAATACTTTGTGCACCGAGATACAGATTGAGTAATATAAATAAAACATGCGGAAATAACTCAAACTGCACTCTATCATTCGAAGCCCAATTAAACAATTATAAACACGTAAGAAAATATGAGATGCGTATGAATTCAAGTACTGAAAATAGTAAAGAATATACGCTGATTTGTTTCTGGAAGTTCGGATCTCAATCTCCTACATCTGCCCTTCATCCGCCATGGGAAGGATCCACTAGAAGCCTTTGACAACGACCCTCGTTGCAACCCACTCTCTACGACCAGCAGCCGCAAGAACTCCTAGCTTCTACCATTGCACACCAGCCCCGCACACTGTGTGACAACTTCACTTCTTTTACGCCTCAGTGAGAAAGGCTACAAGGACTTGTTTAACGTCTCTGTCCAAAGACTACACACACTTCTTTAACGTCTCAGTGCGAAAGACAACTAGACTTGTTTAACGTCTCTGTCCAAAGACTACACACACTTCTTTAACGTCTCAGTGCGAAAGACAAACAGACTTGTTTAACGTCTCTGTCCAAAGACTAAAATGGAGAGTATTGAATCACATTCACTCTAATCTGTTTCGCTCTCTCTCGAATATGAGTGAATGTGTGTGTGAGAGATTTACAGTGTAAGCACAATCTCTAAATGAATTAAATCTCACACACTCTGGGAAGTGCTCCTGGTTTGAGCTGGTTTTCTACTATCTCCCCAGATCAAGTGTTGTGCGTCTTCAAGTGTTTTATTTTTGGATTTGCACAACACACTCTCTCTGTTATGGCACATATCTTCAATCTGTTTCATTGCGCCTGTTTATAAAGCCGCTGCTTGGATATATCCGTTGGACACGAAGATGTAGCCATTCTGAAAAGTCTTCTGCCGCATGTGTACTTTGTGTCCTTTGGCATTTAATGCGTTGCAGGCTTTATTTGATTTGAGCTCTGTACAGGTCTGTACTTGATCTGGACAACACAACAATTAGATTTGAACTCTAATAATCAACCTTTGTAATGTTTTGTGTTCAAATCTAATTCTGCTCTTGACCTTTGCTCTGGTTGCTGAGCTGGTTTGACCTTAACCAACTTGCCTCCTTCTTTGCTGTGAGCTGGTCCGTCCATTGAGCTGGTTGCTGAACTGGTTTCCCAGCTGGTTTCTGAACTTGTTTCTCAGCTGGTTTCCTTCCTAACTGGTTTCTTCTCATCCAGCTGCTCTTGTCCTCTGCACTTGATCTGCGCTTGAACAATTCTGCACTTGAGCATTCTGTGCTTGGACTCTGCACTTCAATTCTGTTCTTGATTCTGCGCTTGAACTGCTCTTCAGACTCTGTGCTTGATCTTCGTGCTGCTCCAACATCCAGCTGATGAACCAGCTTGATGTTCCCTGCACTTCTGGAAGTAAACTGCCGAACCAGTTTGGGCGTCCCCTTACTGTTCCAGCTTGATATCTTCGACCAGTCCAGCTCAGGCGTCCCTTCACTGTCCTAGCTTGGATATCTTCACGTCTACTCCAGTCTAAGCAAGCTGCGCATGTCAAGTAGAGCATTAGTACAATAGAAGTAGATTTTGTGTGAATCAAAACTTAGATTCTGATCTGTAAACACAGATCCAACAATCTCCCCCTTTTTGATTAACACAAAATCTGGATAAACATATGCATGTATGTTTATGTTCAAAAATATTTCTCCCCCTTTTTGTGGGAATCAAAAGAGTTAGAAACATTGTCTCCCCCTTTACAAAACTCCCCCTCAACAAAACATGGGGTAATTTTATGTTTGAAATAAAACGATTATGCATGGGAAGATAGTTTGTCGAAAGCTTTGTGTATGCATGAATTTTGAAAAGTCTATGCAACTTAGAAATTCTCATACATATGGACCCGAGGAGCATCAAGAGGCATTCCTCCACCTATCCATATGTCGAGGTTTGAAAACTTTAAAATTTGTAGCACAGACAGGCTTACGAACGAATATCAGAGCGTAAACTGTTTAATAAAACATTTTTCGAAGAAAATGCACTATTCAAGAACAACCTGCTCTGATACCACTTGTTGGGGATCGAATCCCTCTATTGATGTGCAATGACTAGTTATTCGATCAATAACCAGTGCTAGAGGGTGTAACCAGATCGAATGACAAGACGCAGGATTCATCCAGAAGTTGAAGCCGGGTTTGCAAAGATCAAGCTGGTTTCATCTTGAGTTAAAACCAGCCTGAAACAAGGTGAGCGCTAAAACATGATGATTCCAGCCGGAAGACTAGAACCAGCTCGACACTCTGGCCGAACGATCTGGTTAACTTAACTTGAGCTGCAATAGCTCAGTGTTCTTGAATACTTTGTGCACCGAGATACATATTGAACAATGTAAATAAAATATGCGGAAATAACTCAAACTGCACTCTATCGTTCGAAGCCCAATTAAACAATTATAAACGCGTAAGCAAATATGAGATGCGTATGAATTCAAGTATTGAAAATAGTAAAGAAGATACGCTGATTTGTTTCTGGAAGTTCGGAGCTCAATCTCCTACATCTCCCCTTCTTCCGCCACGGGAAGGATCCACTAGAAGACTTTGATTACAACGACCCTCGTTGCAACCCACTCTCTATGACCAGCTGCCGCAAGAACTCCTAGCTTCTACCATTGCACACCAGCCCCGCAGACTGTGTGACTAACTTCACTTCTTTTACGTCTCAGTGAGAAAGGCTACAAGGACTTGTTTAACGTCTCTGTCCAAATACTACACACACTTCTTTAACGTCTCAGTGCGAAAGACAACTAGACTTGTTTAACGTCTCTGTCCAAAGACTACACACACTTCCTAACGTCTCAGTGCGAAAGAAAAACAGACTTTTTAACATCTCTGTCCAAAGACTACAATGGAGAGTATTGAATCACATTCACTCTAATCTGTTTCGCTCATCTCTCAAATATGAGTGAATGTGTGTGTGTGAGATTTACAATGTAAGCACAATCTCTAAATGAATTAAATCTCACACACTCTGGGAAGTGCTCCTGGTTTGAGCTGGTTTTCTGCTATCTCCCCAGATCAAGTGTTGTGCGTCTTCAAGTGTTTTATTTTTGGATTTGCACAACACACTCTCTCTGTTATGGCGCATATCTTCAATCTGTTTCATTGCGCCTGTTTATAAAGCCGCTGCTTGGATATATCCGTTGGACACGAAGATGTAGCCGTTCTGAAAAGTCTTCTGCTGCATGTGCACTTTGTGTCCTTTGGCATTTAATGCGTTGAAGGCTTTATTTGATTTGAGCTCTGTACAGGTCTGTACCTGATCTGGACAACACAACAATTAGATTTGAACTCTAATAAGCAACCTTTGTAATGTTTTGTGTTCAAATCTAATTCTGCTCTTGACCTTTGCTCTGCTTGCTGAGCTGGTTTGACCTTAACCAACTTGCCTCCTTCTTTGCTGTGAGCTGGTATGTACATTGAGCTGGTTGCTGAACTGGTTTCCCAGCTGGTTTCTGAACTTGTTTCTCAGCTGGTTTCCTTCCCAACTGGTTTCTTCTCATCCAGCTGCTCTTGTCCTCTGCACTTGATCTGCGCTTGAACAATTCTGCACTTGAGCATTCTGCGCTTGGACTCTGCACTTCAATTCTGCTCTTGATTCTGCGCTTGAACTGCTCTTCAGACTCTGCGCTTGATCTTTGTGCTGCTCCAACATTCAGCTTATGAACCAGCTTGATGTTCCCTGTACTTCTGGAAGTAAACTGCCGAACCAGTTTGGGCGTCCCCTTACTGTTCCAGCTTGATATCTTAGACCAGTCCAGCTCAGGCGTCCCTTCACTGTCCTAGCTTGGATATCTTCACGTCTACTCCAGTCTAAGCAAGCTGCACATGTCAAGTAGAGCATTAGTACAATAGAAGCAGATTTTGTGTGAATCAAAACTTAGATTCTGATCTGTAAACACAGATCCAACAGAGACGATCTTCAGATACATGCGACTGGAGGATGCTGCCCGGGGCAGCTGCGCCATCTTCTAGCTGAAGGATGATGCTGCCCTCTGGTGGGAAGGGGTAGAGTAGATGGTGGATGTGGACTCTTTGACTTGGGAGGAGTTCAAGAAGATCTTCTATGACAAGTAATTTACGCCAGACGTACATGCAAGGCTGAAGAGGGTGTTTAGGAACCTCCGGCAGGGAGACATGTCTGTGGCAGAGTATGTGAAGAAGTTCGACAGGGGTTGCCATTTCTCGCCCGTCATTGCCGATGATCTCGCTGAGAAGCTGCAGCATTTCTTGGATGGTTTGAGCCCCGCTATTCGCAGGGATGTGCTGATGTCGGACCCTGCAGACTATGCCACTGCACTGAAGAGAGATTTTAGATCTGAGCAGACACTGAAGGATCTGCATACTGAGGCGCAGAGAAAGAGGCTTTTCCAAGCGTAGCATCATCAACAACAGCAGCCCAAGAGGCCTTTCACTGGGCCACCTAGACCTCCAGGCCAGGGTCAATATTTAATCTTTTAAGAAGTTATCCCTTTTGTAATTATATTAATGGATGATCTTGTTAGGGAAGGATCTGCATACTGAGGCGCAGAGAAAGAGGCTTTTCCAAGCGTAGCATCATCAACAACAGCAGCCCAAGAGGCCTTTCACTGGGCCACCTAGACCTCCAGGCCAGGGTCAATATTTAATCTTTTAAGAAGTTATCCCTTTTGTAATTATATTAATGGATGATCTTGTTAGGGACCTCGAGACCAGTGGCGAAGCCCGCTACTTCTGGAAGACCCCAAGGACAGCAGGCTCCAAGGCCTGTGGCTCAGACATACAAACCCACATGCCCGACTTGTGGGAAGCAGCATTCCAGGAAGTGCTTGATGGGAGCTGGGGTCTGCTTCAAGTGCAATCAGCTGGGCCACTTGTCTTTTGAGTGCTCGCAACTGAAGAAGCCTGCCACCGGGAGAGTTTATGTGATGCAGGCAGAGAAGGCGGACCCAGACACTACGCTGATCACAGGTAACCTTGCGCTTACATTATGAATTTTGTGGACTTAGGTAGTAGACCTGTGACATTTTTGAATATGAGTGAATCTGATTTGTGTATAGTGTGATTAGCGTCCTATGCATGTGTTATTTATGCCGCAGGTAGGGTATTGTATTAGGGTAGCTACCAGGGCCTTATTTGATTCAGGGGCGACTCATTCTTTTATTTCTGAGGAGTTTGTGAGGCGTAATAATGTTGCCCAGGAGAGTTTTGTAGGAGGTTTATTGGTGATGATTCCGTCAGGAGAGGTGGTGTCTACGGCTAGTGTCGTCCGGGATTTAGAGTTGATACTGCAAGGCCGGACCTTCCGGGCCAATCTGATTGTGTTCCCGATGCTAGAGTTTGATATTATTCTCGGGATGGACTGGCCGGCAGAGAATCAGGCTATTGTTGATTTTCAGTGCAGATTAGTACATCTTAGACCTCCTGGAGAGGAAGCGTTGGATTTCATGGGGGAACGGAGCATGAGGAAGCCGCGTCTTATTTCATTCATGCAGGCGAGGAAGCTTATCAGCGACGGCTGCCCGTCATTCTCAGCCAGCATTATAGCGACTACGGCATAGGATGGACCCTCTATTGCTGATATGGAGATTGTTAGGGAGTATGCCGACGTATTCCCCGAGGATGTTTATAGGATCCCGCCAGATCGGGAAGTGGAGTTTTCTTTTGAGTTGCTGCCTGGTACAGTGCTGATCTCTAAGGCACCGTATCGTCTTGCACCCACTGAGATGAAGGAATTAAAGGAGCAAATTCAGGATCTGCTGGATAAGGGATTCATTCGCCCCAGTGTCTCTCCATGGGGTGCACCAGTTTTGTTTGTGAAGAAGAAGGACGGCAGCATGAGACTTTGTATCGACTACCGTGAGCTGAATTCGGTAACTGTCAAGAACAAGTACCCGTTGCCGAGAGTGGAGGGCCTATTTGATCAGTTGCAGAAAGCTTTGATATTCTATAAGATAGACCTTCGCTCTGGCTACCATCAGTTGAAGGTGAAGGAGGCAGATGTGCATAAGACGGCCTTCAGGACTCGTTACGGTCACTACGAGTTCTTGGTGATGCCCTTCGGGTTGACGAATGCACCAGCGGTCTCCATGGATCTCATGAACCGCGTATTTCAGCCGTATCTGGATCAATCATCATCGTATTCATTGACGATATTCTTATCTATTCTCGGAGCATGGAGGAGCATAGTCGACATCTGAGGACAGTACTTGGAGTCCTGAGGGAGCGCCAGTTATATGCAAAATTCAGCAATTGTGAGTTCTGTCTAGAGAGAGTGGCGTTCCTTGGGCACATCATTTCCAGCAATGGAGTAGAGGTGGATCCGTCTAAGGTTGAGGCAGTCAGAGAGTGGGCTGTACCGAGGAATGCATCTGAGATCCGCAGTTTCCTTGGTTTGGCAGGATATTATCGGAATTTCATCAAGGGCTTTTCATCTATTGCAGTGCCCTTGACTGCGTTGATTAAGAAGAATGCCAAATACATTTGGAGTCCAGAGTGCCAGCAGAGCTTCGATCCTTGAAGCAAGCTCTCATATCAGCCCCAGTCTTAGCCATGCCATCTGGGCAAGAGAAGTATGTGCTTTGCACAGACGCGTCTAAGCTAGGCCTAGGCGCAGTATTGATGCAGAATAACAGAGTGATAGCTTATGCCTCCCGACAGTTGAAGGTACATGAGAAGAATTATCCGACGCACGATTTAGAACTAGCAGCAGTTGTCTTTGCACTTAAGATTTGCAGGCATTATCTTTATGGGGAGAAATGCAAGATCTTCACCGATCACAAGAGCCTGAAGTACTTTTTCACACAGAAGGAGCTGAACATGAGGCAGAGGAGGTGGCTAGAGTTGGTGAAAGATTATGACTGCGAGATCAATTATCATCCGGGGAAGGCTAATGTAGTGGCCGACGCTTTGAGTAGGAAGACAGCTGTTATTGCACACATGTCAGCATCTAGAGCGCTGCAGCGAGAGACTCAGAGTTTCGGATTAGAGATCTATACACCTGGTAGAGCATCGAGATTGATGACTGCGAGATCAATTATCATCCGGGGAAGGCTAATGTAGTGGCCGACGCTTTGAGTAGGAAGACAGCTGTTATTGCACACATGTCAGCATCTAGAGCGCTGCAGCGAGAGACTCAGAGTTTCGGATTAGAGATCTATACACCTGGTAGAGCATCGAGATTGAGCACTCTGACAGTACAGTCTACACTTCTGGACCGCATCCGCAGTGGTTAGGCTGGCGATGAACAATTACAGAAGTGGAGACTGAGAGATGAGGAGAAGGGCAGCAGATTATACACCATGAGTGATGGGATCGTGAAGTATAGAGGTCGTTTTTGGGTTCCTTCAGGAGACTCACTGAGAGAGTTGATCATGTCAGAGGCTCACACAGCACCTTACTCTGTTCACCCTGGGAGCACGAAGATGTATAAGGACCTGTAGCATTTGTATTGGTGGCCGGGCATGAAACGCGACATAAATCGCTTTGTGTCTGAGTGCTTGACTTGCCAGCAGGTCAAGGCCGAGCATCAGAGACCATCTGGGTTACTGAAGCCACTCCCTATTCCTGAGTGGAAGTGGGAGAACATCTCGATGGATTTTATCGTGGGATTGCCGAGGACAGTTAGAGGATCGAACTCCATTTGGGTGATTGTGGACCGATTCACAAAATCAGCGCATTACTTACCAGTGAGGACCATGTTCACCATGACTCAGTACGCTGTATATCCGGGAGATTGTCAGGCTGCATGGGATCCAATCTCGATCGTATCAGACAGAGATACTAGGTTCACGTCAGCGTTTTGGAGGAGTCTACATGCTTCTTTGGGGATGAAGCTACAGTTCAGCACGGCATTTCACCCCCAGACCGATGGGCAGACAGAGAGGGTGAACCAGACATTAGAGGATCTACTTCGTGCATGTGCTATCGACTTCCAAGGGAGTTGGGAAGCCAAACTACCTCTAGTAGAGTTCACCTACAACAACAGTTTTCAGGCTTCCATCGGTATGTCACCTTATGAGGCACTCTATGGGAGGAAGTGCAGATCACCCATTCACTGGGATGAGGTAGGAGAGCGAGCAGAGTTAGGGACTGAGATAGTCCAACAGACGGCCGAGACAGTGATGAGGATTAGGGAGAGGATGAGGACTGCCCAGATCGACAGAAGAGTTACGCCGATTCGAGGAGGAGAGACCTAGAGTTTGCGGTGGAGAGCATTTCTTCGTGAAGGTCGCTCCGATGAAGGGTGTTATGAGATTTAGGAAGAAGGGCAAGATTGCACCCCGTTACGTAGGACCTTTCGAGATCCTCGACAGAGTGGGGACATTAGCTTATCGTGTAGCTTTACCCCCGAGCTTAGCGTCCGTGCATAACGTTTTCCACATCTCCATGCTTAGGAAATACGTCCCTAACCCTTCGATGTGTTGAGCTTTGAGCCCCTGCAGTTGACGCCACAGATGACTTTTGAGGAGCGAGCCGTTCGTATATTAGGCAGGCAGGATCGGAAGCTACGCAGCCGGACTATTCCCATGGTCAAGGTCCAGTGTCTGAATCACTCCGAGGAGGAGGCCACGTGGGAGGTAGAGGCTGATATCAAGGAGCACTACCCAGATCTTTTCGGTAAGTTTTCGAATTTCGAGGACGAAATTATTGTTAAGGGGGAGAGAATTGTAACGCCTAGGAATTTTACTACCTAAATCGCATGCCTTACTATTTTATTTATTTATTCGCATGAGTTATGCTATTTGATTTATTTAATTCCGACGTCGAGTTCTTTTGAGATTTTTGATGTAGATGATGCGAGGTTGGAAAGGAGTTGACGAGGACACCGAGACGCGGGCGATCCTTATTTTTTTTAAATCATTCTCGAAGTCATGCCCCATGCCTTGAAACTTTCTACTTTTAGAAGGTGAACATTGGAGAGGAATTTCGTTTTTGACATACTTCTCGCATGAGTTATGCTATTTGATTTATTTAATTCCGACGTCGAGTTCTTTTGAGATTTTTGATGTAGATGATGCGAGGTTGGAAAGGAGTTGACGAGGACACCGAGACGCGGGCGATCCTATTTTTTTTAAATCATTCTCGAAGTCATGCCCCATGCCTTGAAACTTTCTACTTTTAGAAGGTGAACATTGGAGAGGAATTTCGTTTTTGACATACTTCTAAATTTTTACAAACCATGAGGGAATGAGAATTTCACTCTTTTAGATGATTAGCACTTTTGCTACAAAAAAATACAAGTTTACACACTTGCAACTACTCCCCCTAATTTTCGAAAATTTAAGGAGGAAAAGGAATCCGTTTTTTTTTGTGGACACATTTATTATATTGAGTAACAACTTTAACTATTTTAAATAACCCACATAAGACCCTAATATACACCATTATGCAACACAACTCTTTCACAAAAAGAAAATAGAGAAAACCTAGCCCTCCATTCCCCCTTGTAGCCGTCGCCCCCCTTCCCCCCCATCACTCCCATATTCTTCTTCATGTCCCAAGCTTCCCTCCCCCTTTGAAGCTTCAAGCATCCTCCTTGGTGTGTTCTAGTGGTGCTCCTCCATCCTCCTCCCAACAGGCATCATCTTGGTTGTAAGTTTTTCAAGGTTTAAGGCAAGTACAAAGCATCCTTGATGCATCTTTCAAGCAATATTAATTTGTGTGTGTAGATCTAAAGGATTTGATATTTCAAATTCAGAATATGATGCTTGATTTGTATGTTAACATAAAATTTTCATGAACTTGGCAGCCAAGGCATAGATCTAGACGTGTGGGAAGGAGTGGAGTCGCGTAGGTGGGAGATCGGTCATGGATGGAGAGTCACGGTTTCTCCTCGGTTCCTTTGACTTCGGGTGAGCATGCACAGTCTAGGTGTGGCTGGGAATGGCCCCTGGATAGATCAGGCTGAGCCCTTGAGGCCTTGGTAGACGAGGGGCTGCGTGAAGGGGCTATGCGTCGTGTGGTTCATTGAGGGTGTAGTTAGGGTTTGAGTTGAGCGTGGTTCGTTTGTGGCCAAGGGTTGAGTCCAAGAGGGTTATGAGAAGGTCCAGGGGTCGTTTGGGGTCTGTTCTAGTGTCTGGTCGTGCCCTTTGGTCGAAAGAAGTGGTCGGTTTAGAGAAATTGACAGCACCTAGGCTGGTTTGCCACCTGTGCGCGACCAGCGTGGTTGCAGACGTCGGGTTGGTCCCGTCCATAACTATTTTTCAGATTTCTTTGTTCCAGAGTCAAGTACGTCGAGTTAGTCTTACGTGGGTCCAAGTTTGAGGTCATTTGGTTAAGAAACGAATTTTATATGATTTTTACGATTTTATCGCGCAGAATGGGTCTTTTCGAGGTATTTTCGGGAAAGTTGGGAATTTGAGTCTTAGGGGCTGCCAAAATTCGTGAATTGTTTATTTGATGTTTTAAGCTTGATTCCAGTTGATTTTAATAATTTTTTAGCATTTTTGTGATTTATGAAATTTTCGGAATTTATTGTTCCAGAGTCAAGTACGTCGAGTTAGTCTTACGTGGGTCCAAGTTTGAGGTCATTTGGTTAAGAAACGAATTTTATATGATTTTTACGATTTTATCGCGCAGAATGGGTCTTTTCGAGGTATTTTCGGGAAAGTTGGGAATTTGAGTCTTAGGGGCTGCCAAAATTCGTGAATTGTTTTATTTGATGTTTTAAGCTTGATTCCAGTTGATTTTAATAATTTTTAGCATTTTTGTGATTTATGAAATTTTCGGAATTTAATTATGGTATAAAATCTCTAAAAATTATAAATTCAGTTTGTTTGACTATTTTATGCCATTGTTGACTTTTATAAAATGTTTTATGAGCAGAAGGTTATGATTTAAGTAAATAAACTTTTTTTGAGGAATTATTTTGAGGCATGAATGAGGAAAATAAAATTTTGAACGATGAGACTTGATTGTTGTTTTTCTATGACGGATATGAGGTCGGAAGACGTTCCGCTTGACATATCAAAATGACGGGTCTGTGCTTCAGATGAGTACTAAAGTGCCTTTCCAACTGACGGGTCTGGGCTACGGATGAGTACTGGAGTGCCTTTCCAACCTAGCACTAGTGTTTATTAGCTTGATCAAGCGACTTGAGGTTGAGGGACCACAGTCGAGGAACGGAATTCAAGAGGAAAAATGTTTTAGCAAATTTATTTTATGCATGCAAATGTTTTAACGTTATTGGGGATTTATATGTTTATGCTTTTAAATTTCAGAAAAGAAATTATTTTCAGTAGGACTATTTTATTTGCATGTGCATGTATTATTTCGTTATCCATGTTTTGTACTTGTTGAGTCTTTAGACTCACTATGCTTGTTGGATGTAGATGAGGCCGAGATCGAGATCGATGGACAGGATTCCTGAGTGGGCTGCAGTCGAGCTTGGCACTTACCCAGCGCCCTGCGTTTTTCCGCTTGAGTTTGACAGTGATGTTTTGATCGGCTAGATACATTGTTTTTAAGTGTTTTATTTAGTTAGACAGAGTTTGATGACCTAGCATGATTTTAAATTACTGCGCAGATGTTAAAACCTTTATTTGTTAGGGTGTGTCGAGTATTCATTTATATTCTTTTGTCTGATTGTTACGCTTTATTTTAAGTCTTTTTAAAGTCACGCGTGAATTGGAGTTATTAGCTGTTTTAAAAAAAAATATTTTATCCAGTTTTTTTCCGCATTAAAATTTTTTAAAAAATGATTGACTTAACTGTAGTAGTTAGAGGAACGTTTCAAATGGCAATGCAATAATTTGGTCCAATTAAAAGATTTTCCTTTATGAGGTTTATTCCCACAGAAAATGATGATTATTAAATCAATTGACAGTACACTAACGTGCCATAAACCCAACTTGTCTATGCCCAGCAATATATTCTTGTGGGAAAATGATGATTATTAAATCAATTGACAGTACACTAACGTGCCATAAACCCAACTTGTCTATTCCCCAGCAATATATTCATAAGAAAGAAAAACAACTAAAATCATGTCAAAACATGGAAGTAATATAACGTAAGAAATACGACTCTTATTGTTTACGAAAGATAATCAGCTGATCATCTGAAATAATATTAGATCTATGCGATGATCAATTCATCATCTTTTATTAAGAAATATGGGGAGTATTTCTCCGATGTAGCATAGTGTCAAACATACAGAAATGAATATATATTGATAAGAGGAGGAAGATAGTTAAGACAAACCACAGATGCACTCAAAATGAAAGGGGCCTGCAGGAAAGAGTGTAGCATAAGTAAATATATATGCACCATGAATGAGCATACTTGAATTTTTGTTTTAATTGTTAATTGGTCTATTGGCTATACAAAATATATAAGAATAACTATAGAATTACTTACACTTCACCATATTGCCAAAATGTCTGTAATAAAGGCGTGATCGGCAATACTAGCCAGCCAGCAATAAGCATGGATTAATTAATTGTACATACACATATATATATATTGTCATCAAAATTAGTATGTGATGGTCATGCCTCAGAATCAGCAGTAGAACTGGAGGAATGGGTGGCCATCAGTGTTGCAACAAACAGAGAGTCAAGAGGGGGTTATGGTCTCCCGAGGAGGACGAAAAGCTCGTCACGCATATCACCAAACACGGCCACGCTTGCTGGAGTTCGATTCCGAAATTAGCCGGTAATAGTTTCAGTGTCTAATTTTCCGACAATAGTTGGCCGGGAAATTCACGAATTAGGTCATTTGCGCCTTTGCAATTGTGTTTCTCCACCGTGTCAAAGTTCAGTCTTTTTTTTCTGTAAGCTTAGTCATTTATCCATTGATATACATTGACGTGGCATACACCAGCCATTGCTCATGCAAGCACTCCTATGGAAAACTATGACTATATACAAGTAAATGACTAAAGTTTTAAAAAGTTGAAAGATACAAGGATAAGAGTCTAAGAAGATGACAAGAGGACGAAATTTGCAATTTTCTCTGATTCCTTCATAATGAGTGATTAAAATTTTTTCAGGGTTGCAAAGGTGTGGAAAGAGTTGCAGATTGAGGTGGATCAATTACCTGCGGCCGGACCTCAAGAGGGGATCCTTCACAGAGCAAGAGGAGACAACGATCATAGATGTGCACAGGATCTTAGGTAACAGATGGGCTCAGATAGCGAAACACTTGCCCGGCAGGACCGATAACGAAGTCAAGAATTTCTGGAATTCTTGCATCAAGAAAAAGCTCATTGCACGTGGATTGGATCCCAACACTCACAATCTCCTCTCTTCTTCTTCTTCTTCTTCTTCTAATAATCCTAGTGCTACTAATATTCAACATCCCCAACAATTTTATAACCATTATTCCGAGCCCAATTCATGTTCTAATTTCACTAATAATACCGCTTCTATCCCAACATTTAAAATACCTTTTAGTACGGATATTGCTACTGTTGCTGCTGCTGCTACCAACTATCAACTTAGCTCCTCTTCCGATGCCGCCTTGGATAATATTTGTTCCAGCATGCTGCATTACTCCTCATCGACCCCTGCTTTTGCATTTGTGGATATCGACCATTCGGTTAGCACTAACCGTTGGTATCATCATCCTAACGTTACTGACGTGGAGTCGCCATTTCATGATCAGGCAGCGGATCAAGATTGTGATCGAATAATGTTGCAGGTGCAACAACAAAACGAAATGCTCTCTGGAAATCTCGAGGATAATAGCTGCAGGAGTATTTCGACATTGTTCGATATTGAGTTCATTGATTCTTTGCCACTGCCTCCTCCTCTAGTATACAATGGAAACTCTATGGATGATCGGGTTGCTTGGGACTACATGTCTAGCTAATCGTTCATAATACATACATGAAATCTTACTTTTACCATGGATGTATATATCTGCTAATTCGAAACTATATACAGCGGGGTGTTTCTTCCACTACAGATCTAACGATGATTATTGGTCCAATTATATCGAGTTTATGTTTAATGAACTCGGGATAGCAAGAACTCAAGACATACCTACATATATAATGTTGGATCAATTAATTATATGGGCTTATATGTGAGAGGTTATATGTTGTGGGTTGTTTAGTGAAGTTAATCCCGAATTAAAGTGATCACCTAAAGTTTGGATTATTGGGCTTTAATATATCTAATGGGATATGGACCTTTTATGTGTAGAGCCTAAATTATAATTTCTGTTTTAATGATGGGCTAAACAGTAATTACAGGAGATAATTCAATGAATTATCTATTTATTGGTATGATCCCCAGATCTAGCGTATCACGTTCCCTATTCTAAATACCATTACTAGAATAAGATTTTGAGAGAAACAAAAGGACTCTCACGAAGAACGCTCAGATCTGGAAGATCAACCAATCGTTCTCAAGGAATTCAGCACTAGGGCTTCAGGTACGCTTCCGCATTCGGTACAGATACAGTTTCCGATCTGATGATTTAACATGCTTGTGATTTCTGGAATTTATTCACGAATCTTTATTTTTACAACAAATGGTATCAGAGCCATATTCATGTCAGATCATTGGAATTCAGTACAGTTTATTCGATATTTGTTGCTTAAATCGAAATCAGAAAATTGTGATTTAACTGTTATCGAAAATTTCCGATATTTAGATCCAGATTTCAAAAAAAAAAAATTTAATTCTGAAAACTCGGAATTTCGAGTAGAGCTGCCGGAAATCTGGCAAATCGGCCGACCTTTGGCCAACGTCTGGCGACGAGGGTTGAGGGTAAATATTGCCCATCGTCCGGCGCCACTTTCCCCTAAGTTTATTGGTTGGAAACTGCCGCGATTTGGTCGGATTTTGTCGTCGAAGGTTGCGCATTGTTGATGGTCGCGAGCGACGATTTCCCGACAGAAATTCAGTCTGCTCCGTCGACGATCGGAAACGGCTAAGGTACGGTGGTGGTCGATTTTTTGTGTACTACCATCTGTCGGAGTCGATTTGGTCGGAGGCGCGGCGACGGCGACGGCGGCGGCGGTTTTTTCGAAATGGTTAGGGTTAGGGTTTCGGGTTTTTGATAAATAAAAAAAACTTTTTTTTTTTCTGGAAAATTCGAAATTTCAATGCTGAATGTTATTTTTTGCTAAAGTGTTTCTGTTGTAATTGCCTTAGTTTGATAATTTTGGTGACATGATAAAGATATATTCAATATATTCAAATAATGATAGGGTTATATCATATATATTTTAAAATGAATTATTTGAAACAATGACATCGCCAAAGTGACCTCTCTTGTGGAAATTATTTTATTTTAAAGTATAAAAGGTTATATGTGTAATTTGATTGAACATTAATCGGCCCAAAGGAAGATTAATATTTGATTGACTGCACATATACTTGTGGTGATAAACATGTGGTAGTTATTCGGTTATTTTATGTGAATAATAATTTGGCCCAAAGGAAGATTATTATTTGACATGATATTTACTATCAGTGTTTGATTGCCACACAAGAATATCTCTTGTAAGTTAATTATTTTGTCCAAAGATAAAATATTAATGGGCGCATGATATTATTTTTATGGGACTTACATTATTTGATTTATTGATTATTTTATATGGATAATTTTGAGCATGTATTATAGTATTATTTCTTGTTCTCTGTTCATATTTAGTTCATGCTAATATCAGTGCCAACATCAATTCAATTCCTTTGTTAAATGGCTCAAACTTCAAATCATGGCAAGAGAATCTACTTATAGTTCTCGGAGTCATGGATCTATGTGAGACCCGAAATGCTGATGAGATTAATTGAGTTAATTAATCGGGTTTTATTGAGATCAGATTTGAGTGTGATCGAATCTGGGTGATCAATTTTGAGATCAGCTTTGCGTTGAGGTGCTTGGAGAAGCTATCGGGTTTTGTTTTAGTCCTTAGAACAGTTTTGGAAAGTTAGAGTTGGCGCGGAATCTGTTCAGTAGTGAGTGTTGGATCATCGCTTGGTGCTAGCGTTCAGCAGTGGTGACGTCAGCAGTTGTCGCTGAATGGTTGTATTCAGCAGTGGTAGCGGGATCAGTTGTCCTTGAGCAGTAAAGAGCGCGCTAGCGTGTTTTCAGTAGCGGGTGCTAGTCGTTTGGATTAGTTGGAACGACAGTGTTTTGGATTAGCGAAGAAGACTCAGCTGTGAGTTGTGTTAGTTCTCTGCTGTGTGAGAGATTTGTTGTTGTGTTGCTAACAGATGTTGGTTAGTTGTTCAGCAGTGAGTAGCGGGTGACGTGTCCAGTTTCGACAGTAGTTCTCTGCGACGTCGTTTAGTTTAAGTGATCGCTGTTGTGGCGTAGAGTGAGATCTGTTGCAAGATCTGTTTGCGAGCGGGAATATCAGTTGTGATGAAACATACTAAACCTCTAAATTTTTTTTTTTAAAGCTAGATGTGGAATAAACATTTAGTAAAAGCTATAAATAAGAACCATAGCTTAAAGCATTAAAAATAACATCTCATCATCCGTTTAAAACCAACTGCAAAATATCTCAAATCCACATCGCACAAGCTAACATCAAAATCAGAGTATTTAAAAACTGTTTGCGGAAAACTGAACATGTCTAAAAGCAATGACATAAAATAACTGAGTGGTCACGGGGTAACATTTGTTTGCGGAAAACATGTCTAAAAGCAATGACATAAAATAACTGAGTGGTCACGGGGTAACAGCCACAGCGGAGCATCAGACGTCCTCACCTCACCGC
>KQ993865.1:760862-772124 GCA_001598015.1 Dorcoceras hygrometricum
TCTCCTTCAGATAGTCTTGAAATTCAGCACTTAAGTATTCACCACCTCGATCAGATCGAAGTGCTTTAATACTCTTGCCTAATTGATTTTCTACTTCAGCCTTGAATTCTTGAACCTTTCAAAGGATTCAGACTTGTACTTCATCAAGTACAAGTACCCGTACCTAGAATAATCATCGGTAAAGGTGATGAAGTATGTGTGATCGTATTTAGTACCAATACTAAACGGGCCGCACACATCAGTGTGGATCAAATCCAATAGGCCTTGAGCACGCTCACCCTTGCCCTTGAAGGGTTGCTTGGTCATCTTTCCTTTCAGACAGGATTCACAAGTCGGTAGGGAGTTGATGTCTGACAGATCAAACAATTAATTCCTAACTAACTTGTTCATCCTACTTAGGGAAATGTGACCTAGCCTAGCGTGCCAAAGTTGTGCTGGGTTTAAGTTATCGTGTTTCCGTTTAATCGTTGTTGTGTGTGTTTCGACATCGCGAGTTGGACTTTTAATTTTAAGGTGTATAAATCATTTTCGCGTTCCCCAATTCCAATTAAACATTCATTCTTGTAAATATTGCAAATCGAATTAGCAAACATACAAGAATATCCATCACTATCAAGCATAGAAATAGAAATAATGTTCTTTATTAATTCGGGAACAAATAAAACGTTTCTCAGTAACAACTTAAAATCAGAAGACAGAAATAAATAAAAATCTCCTATAGCTACTGCAGCAACTCTTGCTCCATTGCCAAGCCTTAAGTGGGTCTCACCCTCTCTAAGACGTCGATTTCTTGTCATCACCTGCAAATCATTGCAGATATGAGATCCACATCCGGTATCAAGTACCCAAGAAGTTGAATTAAGAGACATATTTATTTCAATATAGAACATACCTTTTGCAGTTCGCAACTGCTCGAGGTACTCCTTGCAGTTCCTCCTCCAATGCCCAGCCTTGTGGTAGTGGTGGCAAACATCCTCAGACTTGTTTGGTTTAGAAGCCTTTGCCTTTGGCTTCTTGGCAGACTTTTCCTCCTTCGCAGGAGCAGAATGCTTCTTGCTCTTGCGTCTGGGCCCCTTCTTCGCAGAGGAAGAAGAACCTAGAAGTAGGACGGGTTTGTCCTTCTTTATGGTCCCCTCAAACACTACAAGCATGTTAACCACCTCTTCGAGGGTGGCTTCCAGCTTGTTCATGTTGAAGTTGACCACAAAGGGGTCAAATGCAGCAGGCAGCGAGAGGAGAAGTACATCCACAGACAGCTCGTTTTAACCTCGTCGTCCCACCATTGGTTAAGCGTAATCAGGTCCTTAGGGCTGATATTGGCAGGGGTTTCCTCCGGAGGGGACTTCTCTATCGTATAGAGGAGCTTCTCCGAAGCCAATACAAGATTGAGGTTCCGGAGCCAGTCTTGGAAGTTTTGACCGGTGAACCTGTTTCTATCCAGTATAGCAGCGAGCGGGTTTTTCATCGAAACCATTTTATATGCAGTAATACTGAAAATAAAACAGACATACATCACTAACTATATATAAAATAAACGCTAAGATATAAAACATGGTCGTTAAGTTTTATGAATTACCCTCCCACTATTTTAACGATTTCACCACCCTCTATTGAAATCGAGAAAACATGTTTCTTTAGTGGGTACACGGAGCCCAATCAAGCGACCATGGACCCGAATAATATCAGCCACCAGCGCTGCACGTCATCCCGGAACTACAGCACTGCCAACTTCAGTCTCTTTTCCGGAGCGTACTCCAAGGTATCGAATAACTCCTCCATCTGGACTATCCAAGCCGCAGCTTTTGCACCACCCTCAGTAGCAGAAAACGTTGGAGGGTTCGTACGCTGAAATCGAGCTAAAACTAGTTCCATCTCACCTATCCTTCGAGTCACATCATCCACCCGATGAACATCCTCGTCACTATCAGGAGCCCTAGACCCCTCAGAGGAACGTCTAGATCTACCTCTCCTGGTTCGTACGCTGAAATCGAGCTAAAACTAGTTCCATCTCACCTATCCTTCGAGTCACATCATCCACCCGATGAACATCCTCGTCACTATCAGGAGCCCTAGACCCCTCAGAGGAACGTCTAGATCTACCTCTCCTCGGCGGCATCTACACAAGTCTAGAGGTAAGGCTAACAACAGATATAACATCAAGGCAGATAATAATCATATAAGTCACAGAGTCAATCAAAAATCAAATCAAAACTCTATGCCTAGACTCGAGTGTGATCAAAAGAAATTGAGCTTATCCCAGTTTAAGCCTGATACCAAAAATGTCAGGCCCCCGTGCTAATTACTCACAATTAACACATAATATACGTAAAAACACGGAAGCTAAAATCAGGGCTTAAAAATTTTTCGAAATCATTTGGGCCTGAACGTACAAACATACATTCAACATATCGATAATCAAAATATAAGTTATATCAAACTTATACAATCAGGTAACAACAACAAATCAAATCGAATACAGATCCCCAATACACAGAAACGCGGGGCATTCCCCTGTTCAGTACATATCATAAATATAACTGGGACTCATGGGAAAGGGGATCGACCAGCTGAACCTCCACTCTGTCAAGCCTGGCTACCTGAAGATCCTGCAAATGGGTAACACAGACCCAAAACACAAAAGCAGGAAAACAAATACGAGGTCAAGCCTCAGTACGAAGAGCTATCAAAACAGCTAAACATACAACATGCTATAAATCAATGTCATGAATTCATGAGGGCTATCAAAGAATCGGATAGCTAGACCAGTCCATCAACTGGAAAATCAAATCAAGCCTCTATACCACGCACAGCCAATCGGCCGGTGAAAATCATCGGTCCGTAATCATCTGGGCCCGTCAGCCCATCATAGCTCGGTGGTAGACACTCGAATCCGGTAGTCACCACTCCGATGATAGCGTTGGAATTTTCGGGCACGACTCATCAGTCAATCAGTCACAATGTGGCACCCAATCAGGTCATCAAATCAATCTGTCAAAGGCTCAATATGTATGCATGTATGCCAATCAATATCAATGCTCAATGCCACATACGGATTCATGTAATTCACAGCAGCAAGACTCACAACATCAATCATAGCATGTTCACGCCTAAAGCTGCTAAGGGCTGCTCAATTCGTACCTCAATTTCCACAATTCTACCTCACTGATTTCACAAAAAGGCACGGCAGACTCACGGCCAGCAACCAGCTTTCTCCTGGCTTTGTTAATGCGAGGCAGAAGGTACCAGCAACTAAAATCTATACAAGGTACTCAACATCTTAGCTCAAATCTGAACCTGCACGCTCTTAAACCTACGACCAGGACTCAACACAAGTTCTACCTAGCTACGCAGGTACTAACAACAAGATAAAGGTTCAAAATAACGAGGAATTCTCACCCAAAAGCTTAAACCCGCAGGAGAAACGCACGACACAGATTTCTCCAAAAGCTTCGAACGCTAGCAACTCCACGCTTCCAGATTCAGCGTTAATTCATGGTCTAAAATGGGTAGCAATCGAAAGAGCTAAGCTAGGGGAGTTCAACGCCACCAAGATTATCAAAAACAGAGGTTGGAAGCGACGGTAATCGGCGATGGAAAGCTACGATGAACAGTAGCAAGTCGAGGGTTTCAACAGAGAAGATAAGAAATGACGGGTTGAGAAATATTCTAAGTGTAATTCGACACTTCTATTTATTCCTCAATTCAATGGCTACAGTCTAAATCAAACACCGACAAAAACAGATCTCTGCAAAGCAAAATAGCGCCAAACAGAGTTCGCAATACAGCGCTCACAATCAAACAGACTTCACAACGTTAATTCAAAACGCTCGCGCTAAAATCAAAACGACAGCGTTTCGATAAAACAGATCTCATCGCTCAAACAGATCTCTCCACAACGCCAACAACCACCAGATCTCTCGCTCGCGCAATACAAAACACGCTAAACGCCGAGGACTCCAAAACGACGACGCATCAACTTAAAGGAACGACGTCGCTTCACTCAAAACAGATCTCTCCTCAAATTACACGCTATCGCTCAAAACAGATTCCTCAACTATGCGCGCTAAACCAGATGTCAACTCTACATGTTGACTAGCACGTGAAATCTGCTTACGTCGGTAGATCTCTACACGCGAATTATCACCCGCGCTCGATACAACAAAACCAGCTCTCTCAATCCAGCGATCACCTGCTACAGTCCCGTTGACCAACGTTGACATCTGCAAATGCGAAACAAAAGCGTTGCACTCTCAACTATCCAGATCTCACTAAAACGCAGCGTTTCACTCAAAACTCGCGCCACTTCACGCAACGCCAAGGAAAACAGATTTCTATCTTAACTTAACCAAATCAACTCCAAATCGCGACCAGATCTCACCCGATAATTCCCGCGACTAGGAATCTGAAATGCTCTACGTGAGATCTGAATTTCTCAAATCAGATTTCACCAAAAATCCGAAATTCCCGAAATCAAAATCCTAATTCTCGCGACTAATCCTACTCCAAAATCTGATTTATCACAAATCTTGAAATCTGATTCCTCACAGGATCCCCGGGCCCGGCTACCCGGCTAACTCCCATCATTACTTTGCCCCACAACACTTCAATCCCTCAAAATATTTTTCATTCATGCCTTAACATAACTTAAACTTTCATGATGCTTGCGTTTCATAAAATCATGCGACTTTAACAAGATCTTGTCCCATCAATATATTTTTAATTTCCTTAAAACATTTCAAAATCAATTACATAGCATAATACATATATAATTAAATATATATTCATGGGCCTATGCATTATTTTCTCGGCCCGGTCAAGGACTGGCTCAAGCGACTGGCCCACTAATTCTAAGCCCAAGGCCTCCACTAGACTTAAAATAATACCAAGCACAACTCAAAATGGGCCCAACATCAAGCAATTACCCCTTAAAATCATTTGAAGGACTTTGCCCAACATCGTCAAAACAGGCTTAAAACTCATTAGAATAATTAATGACCCAAAATCCAACAATTTGATTAAAATCCAATTTACTTAAAATCCATCAACTTAAAACAATTTTTAACTTAAAATCATTGACCCGAAATCATTTTGACCAAGAATAAATTTTTAACTTAAAAAGTTGACTTGACCCGATAAAATGACTCGGACTTTAAAAATAAAATTACACTGCCCAAAAATAAAATAATTCGGACCGGACTTAAAACATTTTACTCGAGACTCGATGAACCGCCCTGGTCCAACTGAACCAGCCCGAACCGGTCCAATTGAACCGAGCCAAATTCATCAAACCCTACACGCACTACTCACGCACACCACCATGCGCCGCACGGCTCAAATGAAGGCAAGGAGACGCGACGCATGTCACGACCCACGCGACGCATGTCGTGACCCACTCGACGCATGTCGCGACCCACGACGCATGTCGCGACCCACGCCCAGCCTCTAGATCCTCATCTATGGACCATCTCTAGCCCTTCCTAGGACCACCATGAACCACCTAATATCGAGCCATGATCCCTACAGCCGCCCCTTGACCGAAACCATGCAAGAAACTTCAAAAACCGTGAGATGCACATGAAGAAATACATGAACATGATCATATGCATGAAGATCTAAAAAATCAACGAAAATTCCATGCATAATCTTTGTAAAAACAATATATTATGATCTAAATGGTGAGAAAAGAAAGAATAGAACATGCCTTGATCGAAAAAGAAGCGAAGATACGCGATACCGGAGCGGAGGACAATTGAGAAGACCACACCTTAGAGTTCCAATCAAAGCTTGAAAATTTTCGGCCACCTAGGGGAAGAGAAGGCTAGAGTCGGCTGATGAGAGGAGGGGCTAGGGTAAATTTTCGAAATAGTGGAGAAGGGTGAATGAAAAGTGTACAAAAGAACCCCTCCACCTTGTTTTATTAAGGAAATAAAAGGCCTATTCCAATACTAACCCTCCTCTAATTAAAAAGGCTTAAAAATATTTAAAGTTCAGCCTTCAAGCCTTAAATTTTCGTAATATATGGCCTCTCAAATTTAAAAGCGTAGTAAAAGTCCTAAAAATGGCCCGTATAGGCGAAATACGGGTCCCCCTCGATAACCGTGCATAAAATCTCATTTTTTTGGAAATGGTGCACAAAATAAAAATATTTTGCTTCAAAATATGTCTAGGGGCTAAAACATTAAAATATTTTCGATTTGGTCGTCTCCGTACTCGTCCCCGTTTACCGGACTCAAACCGTACCTTAAAACAACATGCACAAGGTAAAGCATATAATCATCACATAATGAAACATACTAAACCTCTAAATTTTTTTTTTAAAGCCGATGTGGAATAAACATTTAACAAAAGCCGTAAATAAAAACATAACTTAAAGCATTTAAAGATAACATCTCATCATCCGTTTAGAACAAACTGTAAAATGTCTCAAATCCACATCGCACAAGCTAACGTCAAAATCAGAGTATTTAAAAACTGTTTGCGGAAAACATGTCTAAAAGCAAAGGCAAAAAATAACTGTGTGGTCACGGGGTAGCAGCCGCAGCGGAGCATCAGACGTCCTCACCTCCGGTCGGAGAAACCTCATCATCAACATTATCATCATGCTCACCTGCACCATTTAAACCTAGTGAGCCTAAAGGCCCAGCATGTTATATCCGCTAATAACAAGGTACATATAATAAAATCACATGCAGGCACATAAGTATAGGAACATAATTTTCATGACATGCGTGCTTAAAAGATCTTAAACGTTAAATCATACTGTAATCGTACATAACTCATCATATAACATATATGTTAAGGCATAGCATAAACATAACATAAACTTAAAAGACCATGTGAGTCGTATCCATGAAGTGAAAGCCATTAATTCGTTTGATCAATCTATAAACCAACGTACGTGGCGGTGTGGTTCACCCCGATGTCACACGAGGATCCCTATATGTCACACCTCTATGCTGCCACTTCATCCCGATGTCACACGAGGATCCATAAGCTCATCAATATACATAAACAGGGGATCCCCGGGCCTGGCTACCCGGCTAACTCCCATCATTACTTTGCCCCACAACACTTCAATCTCTCAAAAATATTTTTCATTCATGCCTTAACATAACTTAAACTTTCATGATGTATGGGTTTCATAAAAATCATGCAACTTAAAATCTTGGCCCATTAATATATATTTAATTTCCTTAAAACATTTCATAAATCAATATTAGTATAATACGTATATAATTAAATATATATTCATGGGTCTATGCATTATTTTCCTCGGCCCGGTCAAGGATTTGCTCAAGCGGCTGACCCACTAATTCTAGGCCCAAGGCCCCCTTCTAGACTTAAAATAAATGCTAAGTCCAACTCAAACTTGACCCAACAACTAAGAATGACCCTCCTTAAAATCATTTGAAGGGCTCGGCCCAACATCGTTAAAACGGGCTTAAAACTCATTAAAATAAATATTGGCCCAAAATCCATTAATTTGACAAAAATCCCAATTTAATTAAAATTCCAGAAACTTAAAAATATATTTTGACTTAAAATCGTTGACCCGAAATCAATTTTGACCAAAGCTAAATTTTAATTTAAAAAGTTGACTTGACCAGATAAAATGACTCGGACTTTAAAAATTAAAATTACGCGGCCCAAAAATAAAATAACTCAAACCGGACTTAAAATATTGACTCGACACTTAAAACACTCGACCCGGACCGATTGAACCGACTCATCGGCCCAAACGAACCGGCCCAAACCAAACACCCAAACCCTAGCCACACGCACACCATGCACGGTGCAGAGACCAGCAGTCAGTCATCGCGCTCGACCTCCCTGATCCGGCCACCATGGCCGGAGCCCTTCCGGCTGGACCACCCCCTACCACGGCGCCAAAAAAGCACGCACGAAGGAGAACGAACGCTGGGAAGGAGCCGCATCGCGCATGCAGAAACACACACTGCTCGGTGCCCTACATCTAGCCATCGGTTCGGCCCCTAAACCTCCACTTCGAACCACTACAAGCCATGCCTAGGACCACCATGAACCACCTAACATCGATCCATGACCACTCAAGCAGTCCATCAACCGAACCATGTAAAAAAAAAATTCGAAACCGTGAGGTGCCATATGAGAACATGCATGATCATGGACATGAACATTGAGATCTGAAACATTCACATAAAATTTATGCATAATCCTTGTAAAAACAGTGTATTAGGATCTAAATGGTGAGAAAAGAAAGAATATAACATGCCTTGATCGGAAAAGAAGCAAAAATACGTGATACAGGAGCGGAGGACAATTGAGAAGATCACACCTTTGAGTTTCAATCAATGCTTGTAAATTTTCGGTCACCTTAGGAGGAAAAGAGGCTGAAGTCGGCTGATGAGTGGGGAGGGTTTGAGGAATTTTCGAAATTGTGGAGATGGTTGAGTGAAAAGTGTACAAAAAAGCCCCTCCACCTTGTTTTATTTAAGGAAATAAAATCCCATCAATATACTAGCCCTCCTCTAATTAAAAAGGCTTAAAGAATATTTAAAATTATGACTTCAAGCCTTTAATTTTCGTAATATTGGGCCTCTCAAATTTAAAAGTGTAGTAAAAGTCATAAAAATAGCCCGTATAGGCGGAAAACGGGTCCCCTCGGTAACCGTGCATAAAATCTCATTTTTTTGGAAATGGTGCATAAAATAAAAATATTTTGCTTTAAAATATGTCTAAGGGCTAAAACATTAAAATATTTTCAATTTGGTCGTCTCCGGACTCGTCCCCGCTTACCGGTCTCAAACCGTACCGTAAAGTGACATGAACACGTAAAGCATAAAATCATCATGAAATCACATAAATGACATGAAAATCATACTAACCTAAGGTTTTCCTCCTAGTCATGAAGTCAATTCAACGTAATTAGGATTTCTGGGCGTTACAGTTAGCTCTGGTGGTAGTGGATCTGGAGGAGTGTCATGTGGATAGTGTGGAGGTCGTCATATGACTTCTCAGTGTCGTGGATTTCAGGGTCACTATTACAAGTGTGGGCAAACCGAGCATCTGGCTAGAGCATGTCCGTCGACGAGGGAACAACCCTCTAATCAGTCACAACAAGGTTCAGCTGGTGGTTCTTCGCAGAGACCGCAACCTTTTTCAAACGATCCAATGAATCTCGGACTAAGATTTCCTCTCCGACCCAAGCGCATCACGCCCTTCATAGGCGATATCCTCATAAATACATGGTCCCCTACTGCCAACTCCAGTTCTCATCGTCTACGATCGACATAACTCTTTTGACGACTCTGAGCTGTCCTCATCCGATCTCGTATCCTGGTCACAATATCTGCTGTCTGCTGCACCATCTCTGTTCCAGTAAAAATCCTCTCGCCAACCTCATCCCAATGCACGGGAGACCTACACCTCCTCCCGTACAAAGCCTCATAAGGATCCATCCCAATCGATGTCTGAAAACTGTTATTGTACGTGAATTCTACCAAGGGCAACCTAGAATCCCACGTACCCTGAAAGTCTATCACACAGGCTCTCAGTAAATCCTCTAAAACCTGGATGACTCTCTCCGACTGACCGTCTGTCTGCGGGTGAAAAGCCGTACTGAAAGATAGCTTGGTCCCCAATGCAGCATGCTAGCTCCTCCAAAACGCAGAAGTAAACCTGGAATCCCGATCCGATACAATAGAGACTGGTATTCCATGCAGCCTGACAATCTCTCTAATGTATAGCTCTGCATACTGAGTCAATGTGAAAGTGGTCTTCACCGGTAGAAAGTGTGCGGACTTGGTGAGACGATCCACAATCACCCAAATCACCGTAAAGCCTCTGGGACTCCTGGGTAAACCAACCACAAAATCCATCGTGATGTTCTCCCATTTCCACTCAGGGATAGGGAGTGGCTGTAGTAACCCTGCTGGTCTCTGGTGCTCTGCCTTGACCTGCTGACACGTCAAACACTCTGATACAAATCGTCCGATATCCCTCTTCATCCCTGGCCACTAGTAAAGTGTCTGCAAATCCCTGTACATCTTCGTACTCCCTGGGTGAATGGAATACGTCGATGCATGGGCCTCTGATAAGATCTCAGCTCTCAACTGCTCAGTATTGGGTACCCACATGCGACCCCTGAAACGAGTAATCCCATCCTCGACTGTGTACAAACCTCATCCTCTAGCCTCGTCTCTCTGTCTCCACTGCTGTAACTGCTCATCCGCAGCCTGGAAGTCTCTAATCCGATCTCGAAGAGTCGGCTGAAATGTGAGTGCTGTGAGGCTAGGCGCACAACCTCCTGAATAAAACTCCAACCAAAATCTCTGAATCTCGGTCTGTAGTGGTCGCTCAACTGCTAAACACGCCAACACTGAAGTCTTCCGGCTCAAAGTGTCTGCTACCACATTAGCCTTACTCGGGTGGTAGCTAATGTCACAGTCATAGTCCTTCACCAACTCTAGCCATCTGCGCTGCCTCATATTCAGCTCCTTCCGGGTGAAGAATTACTTGAGGCTCTTATGGTCGGTGAAAATATGACACTTCTCATCGTACAAATAGTGTCTCCAAATCTTCAGTGCGAACACTACTGCTGCAAGCTCCAGATCGTGCGTCGGATAGTTCTGCTCATAACTCTTCAGCTGTCTCGACGCATACGCAATAACCTTAGCACCCTGCATCAGAACTGCACCCAAACCTCTCAAAGAAGCATCTGTATAAACCACAAACTCCTCGTGGTCCACTGGCATAGCTAACACTGGTGCTGAAGTAAGGGCCTCCTTCAGCTGATCAAAGTGTTGGGGAACCGTGGCGGATCCGGATCCCGTCTCCCGACGGCGCAGCGGAAGTTTAAAATTAGCGCTGGGAAACATTCAATACAACAAAACAAATCAACAAACAATTCATAGGGGGTTCTTTGATTGTTACCTTGCTGGCGTCTAGGCGCCTGGCTCCGACCAGTTTCACGAGGAAACCGGCACTTCACGGTAGGCGGCGGTAGATTACGTCTAATCAGGTCCACGACCGGAAGCAAGGTTCCTTCGTCAGCCTGCACTAGAAGGCCTGACGAGATCAGCACAGACGGAAACTCCTCGAAAAGTTGGTCGTGATGGTCCCGGAAATAGGATCACTAAGCAAATAGGAGTTCAGAAGGGGGGGGTTGAATGAACTCCTTCGATTTTTCTATTTCAAAGGTTCTTTTAAAAACTTTTGGATTCTCAGTTATAAGCAAACTTCTCAGCCAACTAAAATAAGTGCGGAAATAGGCCGATTAGTTTG
>KQ993865.1:773075-789648 GCA_001598015.1 Dorcoceras hygrometricum
CGAATAAGTTCTTCGAGTCTGAGCTTTTTAAATATCAACGAAGTGAAAGCTCTGTTTCAATTTTGGCAGCGTTACAACAAAGATAATAAGCGAAGTGTGTTCTTCAATCACCGTTGCTGATATTTATAGTCTTCGATTGCAACGGTAACATTAACTCTCCAAAGGAAATAAATCCCGTTTGAATTACTGCCAAAATAGTACACCGTAATCTCTGCTCCACTGCAAGGTCAAACGCTCATCCACAGAGCCAATTTGTCTTCTTTCCATTTTTGTGCAAGCATAGAGAAACGGCCACTGTACACTGTACTATTTACCCAAAATAGTACCTACTTTGTTTCCTTCATTCCAGGCAACTGTACGATCCAACAAATCTTTTCCATATAAGCAAACGATCGTATTTGAAATACTTTGAGCTTGCGCCTGAAATTACTTTGAACATTAGCACTTATATTCACCTTCGTTGAAAGCTTCGTCTGGAAAAACGTTTAGAAGAATTCATCTGCTGAAATGCGTACGCGTTTTTCCATCTGCTGATCTTTAGCAATAAAACGATGTCGTGTCAACTTATTTAAGCGACACCGTTTAGCTATCTTCGAAATACATCTGCTGAACAACAACATGAAGCGCATATACTTCTGCTGAAAACTCTAAGCCAATACGCTGTCGTTCCAACTTAATCAAACGCTGTCGTATCACCATCTTCAACAAGGAGACTAAACCAACTGCTGAACTTCTTCAACAAAGAGTCTGCTGAAATCTTCTTCTGCTGATACGAAACAGTGCACTCCACGACGTCGTTCCAATTTATCAAAACGCTGTCGTTGACACTTCTAAGCAAAACACGATAGAACTCAAATCGAATACCATCTGCTGATTCTTCACGAATAACTGCTGTAGCTCTTCAAGAAGGTATCTGCTGAACTGAAACTGTTCATACCAACGACGTCGTTCCACTTAATCAAAACGCCGTCGTTTAGTACTCCTCCAACTAATCAACTGCTGATCTCTTCATGCAAATTCCAACTGATAAAATAGCACTTGAACGATCAATCCATTTTGTCTTTTTGTTATCACCAAAACTTAATAAATATTGTTCTAACACTACGTTTAAGCTGAGGAGGAATGCTAAGCGTTGGTGGAGAGGTGCTTCGAGGACTCTCGAGGAGACTGGTGTAGGGATCACGTAGAACAGATTTTGTACTGCCTTTCGTCATGAGTACGTTCCGGAATCCTTTGTTAACGCCAGGGAGCGTGAGTTTGATAACCTGGTGCAGGGGACTCTGTCTGTAGGTGAGTATGCCCGGAGGTTTTCTTCTCTTCTTGCGTATGTTCCGCATGTTTCTGGTCGCGAGAGGGCAAAGAGGAACAAGTTCTTGGAGGGGCTGAATGAGGAACTGTATTCTTTGGTGCTGGCGAGTTCACCGACAAGCTATGCGGAGGCGGTGGACAGGGCTATAGATATTGAGGAGGACTGCAGAACCATAGGTCTCATGTTAGGCCTCAAGTGGTGCAAGGTAACCGTCCCATGGTTCCGGGGGTGCAACCTTCCCTGTCTTCGCAGTCATCCCAGCCACCCCAGCAGCAGGCAGCCCAACAGTCTGGATGCCACAGGTTTAGACCTCGTGGTCATAAGTTCAAGAAGAATTTGGGTTCTAGTTCTTCTGGTTCGGGCAGTTCTAGTAGTGGTAGTTCCAGGGCTGAGTTTTGTGGCCAGTGTGGAGGAAAGCATCCTACGGAGCAGTGTGTTGGCATGCAGGGTGCGTGCAACAATTGTGGGCAATATGGACATTTTGCGAGAGTGTGTCCATTGGCTGGTTCTCAGCACGCAGCAGCCCCGCCCCAGGGTCGTTCTGGTGGGTAGTCTCGAGGTCGTTCTTTTCCTGCTCCGAAGCAGAGGATAGGGGAAACGCAGTTTAGGCCGTTTCAGCAGCCTAGTCCTTCGCGTTTCGGACAATCTTCCCAGCCTCATTTCTCAGAACCCCAGCATGCCCAGGTGAATGCCATAATGAGGGAGCAAGCGGAGGGCATGCTAGGAGGAGTGATCGCAGGTACTTGCTATGTTTTTTATTTTCCTGCGCGTGTATTGTTTGATACAGGAGCATCACATTCATTTATTTCTGATGTATTTGTGGTTGAGCATGGTTTGCATACCACTTCTTTGTGTGATGTTGTGTCTGTTGCGACTCCTGTCGGCGCGAGCCTATACTCCCAAGAGATTGTGTTGAATAACATTCTTATGTTTGGTGTGAACGTTCTGTTAGCGAATCTGTTCAGGCTAGTGATGTGGGATTTTGATTGCATTGTGGGAATGGACATGTTGTCTAGATGTTGCGTTTGTTCCAGTAGCTAGTTTGTTAATTGTTGTTTGTTTCAGTTATCTTGAACTCTTGGTTGGTAGCCTCTCGTTGAGTTTTGGAGAGTTGCTGGTTGTTCTGTGCATAGCGTTATTTTCCAGTGTTAGGTATTCTGTTGAGTTTTGGTTCAGATCTGGAGTTGTTGTTTGATTTCGAGGATGAAATCTTATTTTCAGTGGGGGGAGATGTGAGACCCAAAATATTATGATATTAATTGGGTTAATTAATCGAGTTTATCATAGACCAGATTTTGCGTGAACAGATCTGGGATGGTTCAGCTTTGAGATGATATGCTTGGTGAAGTAATCGGGTCCGTATAAGTATCGAAAATAGCTCTGGATTGTTAGAGAATTTCTGTGGAAAATGATCGGATTTGAGTGCTGGTCAGTGCAGGATGACCGCATTCAGATTTGTAGGTGAAATCTGGTAGTCGCACGCTATTCTGGACTCGTTGGTAAATTTTGTTAGCGGGTAGCGAAGCGACATCGTTTTTCAAGAAACCAGATGTGGATTAGCGTGTTGCATGTACAGGTCCGGTTCGTATTCCCGATTCGTGTTTTGGGGTAGACCGGAGCGGTCCAGGGATTTCAGCTTTGACTGGTCAACGCTTGTGTGAGATCTGGTCTTTCAGATCTGAGTGGCGATGTGACGCCGTTTAGCGATAGCAGATTTGGTGTTAGCGGGATGACGTGTCCAGTGGGAACAGTGGACTTCAGTACGACGCCATTTTGAGAGACGCGTGTATTAGTTAATTGATTTGTGTTGCGACGTCGTTTGTTATAGCGCGCTGTGTTAGCGTAAGATCCAGATCTGGAGTGTAACTCAGATCTAATTTGGGAACAGCTTTGAGCAGGATTTGTCGGTGGCTACTGTTCATCAGATTTGGGGAATTTAAGTTGTAAATATAGAATACTTTGACCGTAGTCTTGATATTTTGTTTCCCGAGACTTAGAAATATTCTCGTAACCTTATCCTGTCACGATACCCAAGATACTGTTCACCGAAGCTCATCTTTTCCGATTGCCGGTGGTAGAAGACTCAAATTTGAGCAAGAGTGGTAGCGCTGGACTCCTCTTGTTAAGGCGCTTAGTTCTATACCTCTTTCGAAGATTCTGGAGAACTGGAAGAGGATCGCAGGAGGAAGCTTCCTTGTGTAGTCTGTTAACATTTGAGCAGATTTGCTTCTTCCGTTCAGGTAGCTTGTTGGCTAAGTTTTAGTTCCTACCTTCTGCTTTGTTTAGAGCTGTTTGTTGAGCTAGTTTGGTAGGACAGAGCTGGTTGAGGTTGTAGCTCCCAGTTCGTAGCTCTGAGCTTTGCGTCCCTGAGTGCGTTGTTATTGGCTTAGCAGGTTTCAGATCTGGTTGCCCGGGACTGCTTTTGTTGTAATTATAGCTCAGAACTAAGGTACGGATGTGAGCTTATTTTACATCTTTGGAATTAGCATGGATATTATGTGTGCTGCTGTGTATGTCTCTGTGTCATTATTTCTTGCCTCTGTTGTATTGTTTATTGCAAGCTGTTTCATTGCATACACGCATTATTTATGTTGAGCTCAGATCTTGTTTAGCGGTGCCTTGTTGTGTTGATCTATGTGTACCAGGATGCCTGTTTTAGAGGCCGAGCGGGTAACTCCCGTCACCCTCATCTCCCTGCTGGGATCTGTTAGCCACTATGAGCGGAGTGGGTAGCTCCCACATCTCATGAGTTGGGCAACAACAGGTTGAGTGATGTGTTCTGCATCTGGTACCGTGTGTTGAGACGAGTGGGTAGCTCCCATATACTCACACACCTCATGGCCACTATCTCCTAGTTTATTGGATATCAGTTGTTGAGCAGTTCTTGAGATCTTTTTGGCTCCCTGCCTTCGGTTGTAGCCTTGTTCTCATGCATAGCATTCGGATTTTATCTATTGATATTTTAACTGATGTTTTTCAGTTGCTCTCCGTACTGGGGTTTGACCCCTTGTCCCTCTGGGACTGGTTGTCTTATTGCCTGTGTATGTTTTCAGGTTATCATGGTTTCACCGCTGGTCGTGGAGTTGATCCAGCTGGTAATGCCCAAGGAGGTGGATAGAGTGTCCCAGTTATATGTAGTAGATACATATGATATTTTAGTTATATTGTATTGTATCTATGTTGAGCGAGAGACTCATCGGTTTGTTGATTGAGAGTCACTCCGTGTTGTATCGTTGTTTGTTATTGTAGTTGGTTTTCGAGTATTGTAAAAACCAATATTTTGGATATCAATGTATTTTTACTTATGTTCGCTAAGTCAGGCCAAAAGCGAAAATTTTATCCACTAATTTAATGCTTCCGCTAATACGATGAACTGTCAAATCTGAAATGATATGAAAGCATAAACACACACATGTTCTGAAATCATTTTCTTTAAAGCTTTGTGATTAAAATCACACTTAGCTCTTTTCTTTCTTTTTCTGGGAACTATGGCTAGACACCTGTACATAAGATCATGTAGTTTGATCAAACTTTGTATATGAGAGTCAGAGAGCTGGGTACAAAACCCATCTATCGCATATATTCCGCTAATACGATGAACTGTCAAATCTGAAATGATATGAAAGCATAAACACACACATGTTCTGAAATCATTTTCTTTAAAGCTTTGTGATTAAAATCACACTTAGCTCTTTTCTTTCTTTTTCTGGGAACTATGGCTAGACACCTGTACATAAGATCATGTAGTTTGATCAAACTTTGTATATGAGAGTCAGAGAGCTGGGTACAAAACCCATCTATCGCATATAAAGGGTATACAGTTCGTCAACCATATCTTAGTCCCTTTCGTATTTGAAAGGGGCACACTGGTTCGTCAGCCAGTGTCCTCACCCTCTCCATGTGACCGTCTGTTATCTAAGCCATAATCTGTGGAAAACATTTTGAAAAACATTTCTTTCTTTCTGATATTTCTTTTCTTTCGTAATCTGTTTTTCGTTTTTGTCAAGTACGGTTTACTGGTTTTACATTCTCTGATGATGTTATGGAACACTTTGAGAATTCCCTGTGATTTTTGCGAAGATGAAAAACTGATTAAAGTACTCGAATATGTTCGAATGAATCGAATTAATCTTTCGAATTGAAGATAAAAAGAATAAGGAATTTAATCTGGAATTTCTGTATCTGTCGAAGCAGATTTGAACAATTAAAATACGATTGGTCCCCAGAATGTCAGACCAGTTTTGGGAAATTAAAACAAGCATTGAAACAAGCCCCTGTTTTGACGTTGCCATCAGGAAAAGGGAACTTCACGATTTATACAGATGCATCAAAGATAGGATTAGGTGCTGTTTTGATGCAAGACAAGAAGGTAATTGCTTATTCTTCCAGACAGCTAAAGATTCACGAGAAGAATTATCCTACGCATGACCTTGAATTAGCAGCAGTAGTTTTCGCATTAAAGATTTGGATACACTACCTTTATGGTGAAAAATGTGAAATCTTTACAGATCACAAAAGCCTTAAATATTTCTTTACCCAGAAAGAGCTTAACATGAGACAAAGAAGATGGCTCGAACTGGTTAAAGATTATGATTGTGTGATTAATTACCACTCAGGTAAAGCTAACGTAGTAGCTGATGCATTGAGCAGAAGAAATGTGGGTTTAACTCAGATCTCAGTTCAGATTCCATTAGCGAGAGAGATCAACAGGTTTGAACTGGGAATAGTTACGAAAGAGAATGCTGCTAAGTTATGTGTTCTTACAATCCAGTCTACTTTGAAAGATCGGATTAGAGATGGGCAAGAAAGGGATGATCAATTGCAGAAGTGGAAGAAACAAGATGAAGACAGAAGAGGTGCTCTCTATTAGAAACCGAGCAAAAGTTTCAAAACTTTTTATAGGAAGCGATCGGATTGTACGTGATTCAGGCCAGATTTCTGTTATAATTGTGTCACAGAATACAGGCAAGTAAACTCTGTTTCTTGCTACACTCATGAAAGCGTATATTCTGTTCTGTTTGCATGTTTTTATGCGTTTTAAAGGTTTAAAAATTTGCTACGATGATTCATCAAAAAACAGAAAAGCCATGCTCTGTTTTTACGAAGAAAGTATGTGTTTACTGTGATTTTGATTCAGAAAGATGTTAGAAAAATGTTTGATGATGTTCGTCCAGTTGTTTCTTGAGTTTTCTAAGAATTTATTCGAAGTATCTTACAAGTAGCTTATTCGATTTTTTTCCAGAAATTCCTTGAGATCTTTTGATTTCTTCAGACAAAGGAAACCTTCATTGTTCATGTTCGTTCTAAATGGTTAAGTCTGAAATCTGGTTCTTTTACCAAAGCTGAACTTCTATTGTAAGTAGATTCTTAGTTAGCGTTCAGTTTTTAAGTCACATTAAGTTCAGATCTGAATTTTTGTTCCAAGTCTGAGAATTCGGTCAATACTGCTATGTTGACTATTTCACATCTGAGTTGACTATGGTTGACCATTGACATCTGAACGACTCCGTTTAATTGTGTTGACTTTTCCAAATCTGAGTTGACCAACAGACCAAATCTGATTTCTTTCTTCTTCGTTGAGATGCTTATGTACGATTTAGATTTCATATTTTAATTTTTCAAATCTGCTCTGACAGATACAGAAATTCCATATTTAAATTCCTTATTCTTTTTAGCTTCAATTCGAAAGATTAATTCGATTCATTCAAACAGACTCGAGTAAATTCAGTTTTAATCTGATTGAGCACGAGGCCTGACAGAAAGTTTCTCCATTAAGAGCGTGATGAGATTCAGGCTTAAGGGTAAGTTAGCTCCTAGATTCGTTGGCCCGTTTGAGATTATTGAGAGGATTGAATCCTTGGCTTATCGATTGAAACTGCCCGTTGAGTTAGCAGCGATGCATGATGTGTTTCATGTATCAATGTTGAGGAAATACGAGCCAAATCCATCGCATGTACTAAGGACCGATGAAGTTAAGCTGGATCCGACCCTAAGTTATGTCGAATATCCAGTACAGATTCTGGATAGGAAGGAGAAACAATTGAGAAACAAAACTATTCAGTTGGTGATGGTCCAATGGAGCAAGCATGATCGAGAAGAAGCTACGTGGGAAGTTGAAGAAAAGATGAGACAGGAGTGGCCTCATCTATTTGAGCATTCGCATTCTTGATTCAGGTAATCTTCTAGTTTGTTGATTTGTGTTTTGAGTTGGTTTTGGTACCTTGGTGAGTGACTATGTTAAGCATTGAGACATACTGGGCTGTTACATATTTCATTTTTGGTGGTTTTATGGTATTGTTCTGTCTTGATCTATAGTTAAGGTTCGATTTCGAGGATTAAATCCTTTTCTAGTTGGGGAGAATGTGAGGGCTAGAACCGTTAGATGGCGAATAATGAGTTAATCAGATCTGATTATGATTAATTAGAGAGGTGTTTTAGTTGGGTGTCTCGTGAACTGTCGGGTATTCAGCTTAGGAGATTGGTCTGAGCTGTTGATGATCTTCAGGTTGGACATAGAACGGAGTAGGCATGAAGCTGTTAGATTGGACAAGAGCTGTGAAGGTTTCAGCATTAGAGAGAAATGCCCAGTACGTGTAAGCTGCACAATGCATGATCTGTTCTACTAACCCTAGCACGAGCGTTTATGGGACGGAATAGCTCTGAGCTGTTGGAATAGCGAAGGGATGGAAAACAGATTAGATGTGCGTGAGCTGGTGGTACTGTGTGGACCGGCCCGGTTCGTGATTTTGGTGTAGATCGGTACGGTTTATGTGAAACGTACTAAACCTCTAAAATTTTTTTAAAGAAGATGTGGAATATACATTTAATAAAAGCTACAAATAAAAACCATAACATAAAGCATTTGAAAATATCATCTCAACATCCGTTTAAAACTAACTGCAAAGTATCCCCAATCCACATCGCACAAGCTAACATAAAAATCAGAGTATTTAAAACTATTGCGGAAAACTGAACATGTTTAAAAACAATGGCATAAAATAACTGAGTGGTCACGGGGTAACAAACGCAGCGGAGCATCAGAGGTCCTCACCGCCGGTCGGAATAAAATCCGCATCATGCTCACCTGCACCATTTAAACCTAGTGAGCCTAAAGGCCCAGCATGCTCTATCCGATAATAACAAAGTACATATAATAAAACCACATGCAGGCACATACGTATAGGAACATAATTTCATGACATGCGTGCGTGAAAGATCTTAAAACATTGAATCATAATGCACTCATACATAACCTCATCGTATAACATATATATATTAAGCCTCGGGATCCCTATATGTCACACCTCTGTGCTGCCACTTCACCATTATGTCACACATGGATCCATAGGCTCATACATTAAAAAAGGGGATCCCCGGGCTCGGATACCCGGCTAACTCCCATCATTAAATTTTGTCACACATCACTTCAATCCCTCAAAATATTTTTCCTTCATGCCTTAACATTTCATAAACTTTTATGATGCATGCATTTCATAAAAATTATGCAAATTTAAAAAGGCTTGGCCCATTAATATGTATTTAATTTCCTTTAAACATTTCATACTCAAATACATAACATACTATGTATATAATTAAATATATATTCATGGGCCTATACATTGTCTCGGCTCGGTCAAGGACTGGTTTCGGGGCCTGGATCGCTACTTCTAGACCAAACGTCGCTCAAAAAACGACCGATGAAACGAACGTTCACCGCTTTTTCCCATTTTTTGCCTATTTTCTTAAATATTTGATTTCTTAAAATCAAGACAAAAAATGGACTAATAAAATCAATTTTGACTTCTAAAAATCATTTCGGGACTTATAAAAATCGATTTTGACCTTTAAAAGAAATTCCAATCGATTTTGACCTTGAAAGTCGATTTTGACCAAAAGACTGATTTTAACCAAATTATATTTCAAAAATTCGATTTTGACTTAAATAAAATTCCTAAAGCCCTAATTTTGACTTCTAAAATTTTATGCACCATTTGCAAGAAAATGAGATTTTATGCACGATTACCGAGGGGGACCCGTTTTTCGCCTATATACGGGTTATTTTTATGACTTTTACTACACTTTTAAACTTGAGAGGCCCAATATTACTAAAATTAAAGGCTTGAAGTCTGAATTTTAAATATTTTTAAGCCTTTTTAATTAGAGGAGGGCTAGTATATTGATGGGCTTTTATTTCCTTAAATAAAACAAGGTGGATGGGCTTTTTTGTACACTTTTCACTCAACCATCTCCACAATTTCGAAAATTCCTCAAACCCTCCCCACTCATCAGCCGACTTCAGCCTCTTTTCCTCCTAAGGTGACCGAAAATTTACAAGCATTGATTGAAACTCAAAGGTGTGGTCTTCTCAATTGTCCTCCGCTCCTGTATCACGTATTTTTGCTTCTTTTCCGATCAAGGCATGTTATATTCTTTCTTTTCTCACCATTTAGATCCTAATACACTGTTTTTACAAAAATTATGCATAAATTTTATGTGAATGTTTCAGATCTCAATGTTCATGTCCATGATCATGCATGTTCTCATATGGCGCCTAACGGTTTCGAATTTGTTTTACATGGTTCGGTTGATGGACTGCTTGAGTGGTCATGGCTCGATGTTAGGTGGTTCATGGTGGTCCTAGGTGTGACCATGGCTGGGGCTGTGGCTGGTCTTGTTAGAACCTTCTTTACCTGGGGGCAGTCCATCCGGAAGGGCTCCGGCATTGGTGGCCGGATCATGGAGAACGATCGCGAGAACCAGGAGGTGGTCGCGATGGAGTGCAGCATGGCTGGTGCGTCCACTTGAAGCGACTAGTTCTCCCTGGTTAAGTCACGGTTTGAGGCAAGGTTGGTCACGTTAGAACCGTCTGGACCTGGGGGTTGTCCAGCCGGAATGGCTCTGGCATTGGTGGCCGGATCAGGGACAACGAACGTGAAGACCAGCAGGTGGGCGCGACGGCGTAGCATGGCTGGAGCGTCCACTTGCAGCGACCAGTTCTCCCTGGTTAGCCAATGGTTTGAGCCAAGGTTGGTCACGTTAGAACCTCCTGGACCTGGGGTGATCCAGTCCAAAGGGATCCGGTAGTGGTGGCCGGAGCATTGAGAACGAACGTGATAAGTGACTGCTGGTCACGGCGGCAGCATGTTGTGTGTGTGTTTTTGGTCTAGGGTAATTGGGAGATGGGCTTGGGCCGGTTCGGTTGGGCCGATGGGTCGGTTCAATCGGGCCGGGTCGAGTTGGTCAAGTGTCGAGTTAAATATTTTAAGCCCGTTCCGAGTTATTTTATTTATGGGCCAGGTAGTTTTATTTTAAAGTCCAAGTCATTTTATCGAGTCAAGTAAAACTTTTTAAGTCAAAATTATTCTTGATCAAAATAATTTTTGGGTCAATGATTTTAAGTCAAAAGTTATTTTAAGTTGTTGATTTTTTAGTAATTTGGATTTTAAGTCAAATTGTTAGATTTTGGTCCGTTATTTTAAATGAGTTTTAAGCCTGTTTTGACGATGTTGGGCCGAGTCCTTCAAATGATTTTTAAGGGGTAATTGCTTGATGTTGGGCCCATTTTGAGTTGGGCTTAGTATGATTTTAAGTCTAGAAGGAGGCCTTGGGCCTAGAATTAGTGGGCCAGCCGCTTGAGCCAGTCCTTGACCGGGCCGAGGAAAAATAATGCATAGGCCCATGAATATATATTTAATTATATATGTCTTATGCTATGTATTGAATTATGAAATGTTTTTAAGGAAATTAAATATATATTAATGTGCCAAGGTTTTTAAGTTGCAAGATTTTATGAAATGAATGCATCATGAAAGTTTAAATTATGTTAAGACATGAATGAAAAATATTTTGAGGGATTGAAGTGTTGTGGGGTAAAGTAATGATGGGAGTTAGCCGGGTAGCCGGGCCCGGGGATCCCTTGGTAAAGTATAATGATATGAGCTTATGGATCCATGTGTGGCATCATGGTGAAGTGCCAGCATAGAAGTGTGACATATAGGTATCCTCGTGTGACATCGGGGTGAACAACACCGCCATGTACGTTGGTTTATAGATTGATCAATCGAATTAATGGCTCTCACTTCATGGATACGACTCACATGTTCTTTTAAGTTATGTTATGTTTATGTCATGCCTTAAGATTTATGTTATACGATGAAGTATGTATGACTGTAGTATGATTCAAGTTTTAAGATCTTTCAAGCACGCATGTCATGAAATTATGTTCCTACACTTATGTGTCTGCATGTGGTTTTATTATATATACCTTGTTATTAGCGGATGGAGCATGCTGAGCCATAGGTTTAAATGGTGCAGATGAGCATGATGTTGATGATATTACTCCAACCGACGGTGAGGACGTCTGATGCTCCGCTGCGGTTGTTACCCCGTGACCACTCAGTTATTTTATGCCTTTGCTTTTAGACATGTTTTTCGCAAACAGTTTTAAATACTCTGATTTTTATGTTAGCTTGTGCGATGTGGATTGAGGATATTTTGCAGTTAGTTTTAAATGGATGTTGAGATGTTATTTTTTTAAATGTTTTAAGTTATTTTTTTATTTATAGCTTTTGTAAATCGTTTATTCCACATCTGCTAAAAAAAAAATTTAGAGGTTTAGGACGTTTCAACATGGTATCAGAGCGGTGGTTCTGGTAGGGGTACTAGCCTGCTGCGTGGAGCTCGGAAGTCGCACTACCAGTCTGTAAGTTCTATCTTATGATTTATGTTTATGTTTGCATACTGCATGTTTAGTTCTACCTTAGATTTTAAGGGTTAGACGTCTAGTCAAGCACTTAAATTTACGCAAAGGGGTTTTGTTTGCCAGTATGCCTCCACGATGTTTTAGAGACTGGAGACCATTTTTGCCTACATGGGTCTCCCGGACGCTGATAAGGTCAGATGTGCTATCTTCATGATGAGAGGAGACGCAGCTCTTTGGTGGGAGAGCGCATTGGTTGGCTTAGTACTGGAGAGCCTGTCATGGGAGAGATTCAAGGCGGTATTCTATGAGAAGTATTTCACTGCAGACAGGAGGGCTAGTGTATTGATGGGCTTTTATTTCCTTAAATAAAACAAGGTGGAGGGGCTTTTTTGTACACTTTTCACTCAACCATCTCCACAATTTCGAAAATTCCTCAAACCCTCCCCACTCATCAGCCGACTTCGGCCACTTTTCCTCCTAAGGTGACCGAAAATTTACAATCATTGATTGAAACTCAAAGGTGTGGTCTTCTCAATTGTCCTCCGCTCCGGTATCACGTATTTTCGCTTATTTTCCGATCAAGGCATGTTTTATTCTTTCTTTTCTCACTATTTAGATCATAATACACTGTTTTACAAAGAAATGCATGACTTTTATGTGAATGTTTCAGATCTTTGCATCCATGTCCATGATCACGTATTGTTTCATGTGCATCTCACGGTTTTTCGAACTTTCTTGCATGGCTTCGGTTGATGGACTGCTTGAGGGGTTATGGCTCGACCTTAAGGGGTTCATGGGGGTCCTAGGGGTGGTTTTTAGTGGTTCGAAGTGGGAGATTAAGGATTGAACCAGTGGCTGCATGCAAAACACCTTCTGCTGTGTGTTCTGCGGCTGCGCGGTGCGTCGCCTTCTCCAGGGTCGTGCGCTCTCGTGCGACCACGGTTGGGGCTGTGGCTGGTCTTGTTAGAACCGTCTGTACCTGGGGTTGTTCCATCCGGAAGGGCTCCGGCATTGGTGGCCGGATCAGGTATAACGATCGCGAGAACCAGGAAATGGTCGCGACGGCGCGCAGCATGGCTGTTGCGTCCACTTGCAGCGACTAGTTCTCCCTGTTTAGGCCACGTTTTGAGGCAAGGTTGGTCACGTTAGAACCGTCTGGACGTGGGGGTGTTCCAGCGGGAAGGGTTCTTGCATTGGTGGCCGGATCAGGGACAAAGAACCTGAAGACCAGCAGGTGGTCGCGACGGCGCAGCATGGCTGGAGCGTCCACTTGCAGCGACAAGTTCTCTCTAGTTAGCCAACGGTTTGAGCCACGGTCGGTCACGTTAGAACCGCCTGGACCTGGGGGTGATCCAGCCGGAAGGGATACAGCAGTGGTGGCAGGTGCATGGAGAACTAACGTGATAAGTGACTGCTGGTCGCGGCGGCAGCATGTTATGTGTGTGTTTTTGGTCTAGGGTGATTGGGAGATGGGCTTGGGCCGGTTCGGTTGGGCCGATGGGTCTGTTCAATCGGGACGAGTCGAGTTGGTCAAGTGTCGAGTCAAATATTTTAAGTCCGGTCCGAGTAATTTTATTTATGGGCCGGGTAGTTTTATTTTAAAGTCCAAGTCATTTTATCGAGTCAAGTCAAACTTTTTAAGTCAAAATTATTCTTGGTCAAAATGATTTTTGGGTCAATGATTTTATGTCAAAAGTTATTTTGAGTTGTCTATTTTTAAGTAATTTGGATTTTAAGTCAAATTGTTAGATTTTGGTCCGTTATTTTAAATGAGCTTTAAGCCTGTTTTGACGATGTTGGGCCGAGTCCTTCAAATGATTTTTAAGGGGTAATTGCTTGATGTTGGGCCCATTTTGAGTTGGGCTTAGTATGATTTTAAGACTAGAAGGGGGCCTTGGGCCTAGAATTAGTGGGCCAGCCGCTTGAGCCAGTCCTTGACCGGGCCGAGGAAAAATAATGCATAGGCCCATGAATATATATTTAATTATATACGTATTATGCTATGTATTGAATTATGAATTGTTTTTAAGGAAATTAAATATATATTAATGGGCCAAGGTTTTTAAGTTGCAAGATTTTATGAAATGAATGCATCATGAAAGATTAAATTATGTTAAGACATGAATGAAAAATATTTTGAGGGATTGAAGTGTTGTGGGGCAAAGTAATGATGGGAGTTAGCCGGGTAGCCGGGCCCGGGGATCCCCTGTTAATGTATAATGATGAGCTTATGGATTCATGTGTGACATCATGGTGAAGTGGCAGCATAGAGGTGTGACATATAGGTGTGACATCCTTTTTCTTAACAAATAAAACATGGGCTCCCCAAGGGGAAGTACATGGTCTAATAAACCCCTTCTCCAACAGATCTTGTATCTGTTCTTTTAGTTCTTTCATTTTTTATGGAGCTAATCAATAGAGTGGTCTAGATACTGGAGCAGCTCCTGTATTTAAATCAATTGAAAATTCCAACTCTCTATCTGGTGGCAATCCCTGGATATCTTCTGGAAAAACCTCAGGGAATTCATTTACTACCTCTACGGCTGACAGCTGGGGTCTATCAATCGCTGCTAAGGATGATATAATTCGAGGAATACTATTAACATGTTTGGCTAAAAACTAAAATGAATCTTTCTCTGGTGGGTTGACAGCTACTGCGCGTAGTTTAAAGTCAATTACTACCCCATACTTAGTTAGCCAATCTATTCCCAAAATCATATCAAATTCTGGCATCGGCAATACAATTAAATCGGCAGTAATATGATGCCCTTGAAGTTTAAGTTCTAAACTCCTAAAAAATTCGTGCGATACCAGCTTCTCTCCTGATGGTACCGATACACAATAGCCTATCAATACTTACTCTGGCTGGATGGGTAATTTCTTAACAAACTCAGCAGCAATGAATGAATGTGTAGCTCCTGAATATATTAAAGCCAGAGAAGGAAATCCAGCTATCAAAATTTCACCTATTACTACTGTCGAGTCTGGATGGGCTTGTTCAACTATCATTACATAGGCTCTGTTAGTCACCAGCTGCTTGAAATTTGGACAATATTTCAAAATATGCCCTGGCATCCCACATTTATAGCAGACATTTTTGTCCAAGTCTGCATTGTCCCAGATGATTCTTGTGGCACTTAGGACATTCTGGCCTGTTATTACCAGCAGGAACAGAGCTAATTGGTTGAATCGGTAGAGGCTTTTGCTCCTGAGGCCCTTGCTGGTTCTTATTTTGCTTCTTGAACGGCCTCTGGTCCTTCTGCTGAAAGGCTTGTCGCTTCTGCTGCCTTTCCTCATCAACATCTTTCCAATATCTTTCAATTTGCAGGGCTATATCCACTGCTTCTATGTAGGTCCTTGGCACAGATAGCCTAATATTCATTTTGAACATCGGCTTCAATCCTTCCACGAAGTGACTCAGTTTCTCCTCTGGGTCACTTCCTATCAATGGCACAAAATAGCACCCTCTTTCGAACTTTCGCACATATTCCTATACGGTTAAACTTCCTTGTTTGAGGGTCAAAAATTCCCTCTTCAATTCAGATCTCTTTCCAGCCGTGAAGTATTGCTCAAAGAATACTTGTTCAAAATCTGCCCAAGTAAGATTTAACAAATCCACAGACAATTTGGCTCCTTCCCACCAAATCATCGATTCCACTCTTAGCATATAGATAGCGCACCTGGGCCTATCTAAATCAGACATCTGAAGGTACTAAAAAATAACCTTCATGGATTTGATCCGGCTTTCAGCAACTAGTGGATCAGTAGTACCACTAAATTCCTTGGGTCTCTGTCGTCTGAACTTCTCTTGGGGATCATCATTGCTTGGTCCCCTGCTGCTGCTTGATTGGCCATTTCCTCTGTTATTTTGTTCTACTAGCAGCCTTAACAGTTGTGTGATATTAGCATTATTATCACTATCAGTTTCTTCTAATGGAATACTTCGTCTAGTTCTTCCTCTTCCTGCCATTCTATATTCTATAGCCCGTAATCCACCACATACATATATCAGAACATGCTAAATAATTTAAAGACAATGCTCTGAAATTAAACTCACAACTTAGATGAACGGACGATGAACTTTGATCCAGCTGATGGTGCGTGTGTTTATCTCAGGAACTTTGCTCTGATACCATGTTGTGACTCCGGAACCCAAAAGAATCACGAATTGGGGCAAATAAAAATTTTCGAATAAAAAGAAGGGCTGGAAGACAATTTGTTATAAGCTGTATTTCTTATAACTTTGAAAGAAACTGAAAACATGAAAACAAAATCTAACAGACACTCAATTGCGCGCCAACTACTGGAAACATTTGCGGAAAAACAGACTTTATTATAAATTGCAATTGCGATTTACAACATATGATATTCTATATAAATGTACAACTGACTGATCTAATACAGTACATTCTAAAACAAAACAACATCAGCTATGACACGGAAAACGCTGGCCTTTGACAATAACACACACCACCCAGCAGCTGATTCAAGTTTCACCTTCTGTTCGCTCTCCAGCTGTCGCACCTGCACCATTGTAAAAGCTAGTGAGTCTAGGGGCTCAG
>KQ993865.1:811387-877082 GCA_001598015.1 Dorcoceras hygrometricum
TTCATAGGCGATATCCTCACAAATACATGGTCCCCTACTGCCAACTCCAGATCTCGTCGTCTACGATCGGCATAACTCTTTTGACAACTCTGAGCTGTCCTCATCCGATCTCGTATCCTGGTCACGATATCTGCTGTCTGCTGCACCATCTCAGGTCCAGTAAAAATCCTCTCGCCAACCTCGTCCCAATGCACGGGAGACCTACACCTCCTCCCGTACAAAGCCTCATAAGGATCCATCCCAATCGATGCCTGAAAACTGTTATTGTACGTGAACTCTACCAAGGGCAACCTAGAATCCCACGTACCCTGAAAATCTATCACGCAGGCTCTCAGTAAATCCTATATAATCTGAATGACTCTCTCCGACTGACCGTCTGTCTACGGGTTAAAAGTCGTACTGAAAGATAGCTTGGTCACCAATGCAGCGTGCAAGCTCCTCCAAAACGCAGAAGTAAACCTGGAATCCCTATCTGACACAATAGAGACTGGTATGCCATGCAGCCTGACAATCTCTCTAATATATAGCTCTGCGTACTGTGTCAGTGTGAAAGTGGTCTTCACCGGTAGAAAGTGTGCGGACTTGGTGAGTCGATCCACAATCACCCAAATCACCGTAAAGCCTCTGGGACTCCTGGGTAATCCAACCACAAAATCCATCGTGATGTTCTCCCATTTCCACTCAGGGGTAGGGAGTGGCTGTAGCAACCCTGCTGGTCGCTGGTGCTCTGCTTTGACCTACTAACAGGTCAAACACTCTGACACAAATCATCCAATATACCTCTTCATCCCTGGCCACCAGTAAAGTATCTGCAAATCCCTGTACATCTTCGTACTCCCTGGGTGAATGGAATACGTCGATGCATGGGCCTCTGATAAGATCTCAGCTCTCAACTGCTCAGTATTGGGTACCCACATGCGACCCTTGAAATGAGTAATCCCATCCTCGACTGTGTACAAACCTCATCCTCTAGCCCCGTCTCTCTGTCTCCACTGCTGTAACTGCTCATCGGAGGCCTGTCCCTCTCTGATCCGCTCTCGAAGGGTCGACTGAATAGTGAGTGCTGCCAAACTCGGTGCACAGCCTCCTGAATAAAATTACAACCCAAATCTCTGAATCTCGGTCTTTAGTGGTCTCTCCACTGATAAACACGCCACCACTGAAGTCTTCCGACTCAAAGCGTCCGCTACCACATTAGCCTTACCCGAATGGTAGTTAATGTCACAGTCATAGTCCTTCACCAACTCTAGCCATCTGCGCTGCCTCATGTTCAGCTCCTTCTGGGTGAAGAAGTACTTGAGACTCTTGTGGTCGGTGAATATCTGACACTTTTCTCCGTACAAATAGTGTCTCCAAATCTTCAGTGCGAACACTACTGCTGCAAGCTCCAGATCGTCCGTCTGATAGTTCTGCTCATAACTCTTCAGCTTGACACTCGGGACTCCACACATACTTCGCATTCTTCTTGGTCAAGGCTGTCAAGGGCACTGAAATAGAGGAGAAGCCCTTGATGAATTTGTGATAATAACCTGCCAAGCCCAAGAAACTACGAATCTCCCCTGCATTCTTCGGAATCCCCCGGTTCTGCACTGCCTCCACTTTCGATGGGTCAACAGAAATCCCATCTCTAGACACAATATGCGCTAAGAAAGCCACCTGCTCCAGCCAAAACTCGCACTTGCTGAACTTGGCGTATAACTTGTGCTCCCTAAAAGTCTGCAAAGCCGTCTGCAAGTGCTGTCTATGCTCCTCAAAGCTCCTCGAATAAATCAGAATATCATCGATGAACACAATGATGAACTGGTCTAGATACTGCCTGAATACCCTGTTCATCAGATCCATAAAAATCGCTGGGGCGTTCGTCAGACCAAACGGCATCACCAAAAACTCGTAGAGGCCGTAGCGTGTCCGAAAAGCAGTCTTGGAAACGTCCTCCTCTCTAACTCTCAGCTGATGGTAGCCAGATCTCAAGTCGATCTTTGAGAACACCGTAGCTCCCTGTAACTGATCAAATAAGTCCTCTATCCTCGGGAGCGGATATCTGTTCTTCACGGTAACTCTGTTCAACTCCCGGTAGTCAATACACAACCTCATGCTACCATCCTTCTTCTTCACAAACAGAACCGGTGCTCCCCATGGAGAAAAACTAGGGCGAATGAACCCCTTGTCAAGCAACTCCTGAATCTGCTCCTACAACTCCTTCATCTTGGTAGGAGCTAAACGATATGGTGCCTTAGAGATAGGCACTGTACCTGGCATCAGCTCAATAGAAAACTCCACCTCTCTCTCTGGTGGAACTCCTGCGACATCGTCGGGGAAAACATCTGCGAAGTCCCTGACTACCTCCACATCAGACAACGAAGGGCCTGCTGAATCTCCTGAAGCAGTAACACTAGCCAAGAATGCCTGACATCCGTGCTCTACTAGCTTCTGGCCATAAGAAAGATATGAATCTGGGCTTCCGTTGTCTCCTCGTCGCCTCAAAAGCAAAATCCTCTTGCCCTGGTGGCTTGATCGTAACTGTCCTCCGCTGGAAGTCAATCATCGCTCCAAACTCCGTCAACCAATCCATGCCTACGATGAGATCAAATCCCGACATCGGCAACACAACTAAATCCGCTTGGATTGCATGATCCTGGAACATAATCTTCAATCCCTGAACCACTCTGGTCGTCGTCAGCTCCTCTCCAGACGGGACCGTCACTGCGAGAGCCATACCCAAGCTCTCTGGTGTAATACCCATCCTCTGTGTGAACGTACTCGAAATAAACAAGTGGGTCGCCCCTGAGTCTAGTAATGCAAGGGTAGTGACACCAAGCACACGAATCTCGCCCAAAACGGAAACATTACACAGGCACGCGTCTACAATTAAACTAGGTCTCAACAAGTAGTTCAGATGCCTAACATATTCTAGGTTAGCTAGCCCTACGGTCCATGATCGCATAGAAGTCCTCGAAGGCATACAGTTGCACTAAGTTCAACCAGTCTAAGGCATGAATCTCCTAGTAGTTTTCTACTCAGCATGCAATCTGTTTACAGCAAACACTAAACTCAAAAATCAAATAAATGGCGGAAATCCTAAAGAAAAATACCCGTGAGCAAAGTAGTATCCGGATCTGCCGCCTCTGCCTGCATCACGAAGACACGACCCGTGGTCTGTCTCTTCATAGGGCAATCCCTGGAAATGTGTCCCAGTTCCTTGCAATGAAAGCACTTCCCTGATCCTGCCATGCACGGTCCGGAATGCTGCTTGTTGCACTCCTTGCAGATCGGAAATCCTCCGGGTCTAGGGGTGCTGGCCCCCTGCTGCTATGGCCTCTGCTGGCCCTGTGGTCTATGCGGCTGCTGACCCTGCTGAGTTGGGCCCTTAGAAGGCCCCTGAAATGGTCTCTTCCCTGGTGGATGCGAAGACTGGCCCCTGACGGGCGGTTGTAACTGCCTATTCCTCTGATAGTCCTCCCTCATGTCCTTCCGGCCCCTCTCGGATCGGTAAGCCCTGTTCACTGCGGCCATATAGGTAGTCACGTCCGCCATGTTGACATCGTGGCGGATGTCTGGTCACAGTCCATCAGTGAACTGCCTCAATTTATCGCTTTCCACAAGTGAGATCGAGGGCACAAAGTGACACCCTGGCTCAAAAAGTCTCACATACTCAGCAACCGACCTGTCTCCCTGGCGGAGACTCATGAACTCCCGAATCAACTAGCTCCGAGCGTCTGCAGTGAAATACTTCTCATAGAATACCGCCTTGAATATCTCCCACGACAGGCTCTCCAGTATTAAGCCAACCACTGCGCTCTCCCACCAAAGAGCTGCATCTCCTCTCATCATGAAGATAGCACATCTGACCTTATCAGCGTCCGGGAGACCCATGTAGGCAAAAATGGTCTCCAGTGATCGGATCCACTCCTCAGCAACGAGCGGATCTGTGGTACCAGAAAATTCCTTAGGTCCCTTCTTGCGGAACCTCTCTGCGACGTCCTCCTCGTGCGACTTTCCGGGTCGTTCCGACTGTCTCTCCAGTAGTCTGGTAATCCCGGCTAACATCTCCACGTTAGCCCTCTCAAACGGCGTCATCTGTGGTGGTGGAGGAGGAGGAGGCGTGCCGTCATCCTGCTGCTGCTCTCTAAAACGTCGGGGAGGCATACTGGCAAACAAAATCCCTTTGCGTAAATTTAAGTGCATGACTAGGCGTCTAACCCTTAAAATCTAAGGTAAAACTAAGGCAAAGATAAACATGCAGCATGCAAACATAAACATAAATCGTAAAAGCCTAAACTCACAGACTGGCAGTGCGACTTCCGAGCTCCACGCAGCAGGCTAGTACCCCACCAGAACCACCGCTCTGATACCATGTTGAAACGTACTAAACCTCTAAAAATTTTTTTTTTTAAAGCAGATGTGGAATAAACATTTAATAAAAGCTATAAATAAAAACCATAACTTAAAGCATTTGAAAATATCATCTCAACATCCGTTTAAAACTAACTGCAAATTATCCCCAATCCACATCGCACAAGCTAACATAAAAATCAGAGTATTTAAAACTGTTGCGGAAAACTGAACATGTTTAAAAACAATGGCATAAAATAACTGAGTGGTCACGGGGTAACAACCGCAGCGGATCATCAGAGGTCCTCACCACCGGTCGGAATAAAATCAGCATCATGCTCACCTGCACCATTTAAACCTAGTGAGCCTAAAGGCCCAGCATGCTCTATCCGATAATAACAAAGTACATATAATAAAACCACATGCAGGCACATACGTATAGGAACATAATTTCATGACATGCGTGCGTGAAAGATCTTAAAACATTGAATCATAATGCGGTCATACATAACTTTATCGTATAACATATATATATTCATGTTTTATACATTTTCTCAGCTCGGTCAAGGACTGGTTTCGGGGCCTGGATCGCTACTTCTAGACCAAACGTCGCTCCAAAAACGGCCGATGAAACGAACGTTCACCGCTTTTTCCCAGTTTTTGCCTATTTTCTTAAATATTTGATTTCTTAAAATCAAGACAAAAAGGGACTAATAAAATCAATTTTGACTTCTAAAACTCATTTCGGGGCTTATAAAAATCGATTTTGACCTTTAAAAGCAATTTCAATCGATTTTGACCTTGAAAGCCGATTTTGATCAAAAGACTGATTTTGACCAAATTAAATTCCAAAAATTAGATTTTGACTTAAATAAAATTCCTAAAGCCCTAATTTTTACTAAAAACTTAAAATTAAACATAACTAAAATTATTTAAAAGATTTGACTCAATTTGGACCTTCTGACTATTTTCTTTAAAATTGTACCTTTGACACATTAATAAAAATAACAGGTCCATAATTAAAATAACTTGACCCCATTTTAAAATATTTGACTTGGGACTCGAATAACCGATCTGGTCCAACCGAACCAGCCGAACCGGTTCAGTTAGGCAGAACCATAGCAAAAGTAAACCCTAAACCAACAATCACATGCCTACCCTCACGCGCAGCTGCGACCAGCAGCCACTTCGCGAGACGGTTCTCCTTCCTCCGGCCACCACTACCGGGCCCTTCCTGCTGGACCACCCCCAGGTCCAGACGGTTCTAACGTGACAAACCTTGGCTCAAACCGTGGGCTAACCAGGGAGAACTGATCGCTGCAAGTGGACGCTCCAGCCATGCTGCACCGTCGTGACCACATGCTGGTCTTCGCGTTCGTTCTCCATACTCCGGCCACCAATGCCGCAGCCCTTCTGTCTGGACCAACCCCCAGATCCAGACGGTTCTAACGTAACCGACCTTACCTCAAACCATGGACCGACCAGGGAGAACGAACCTCTGCAAGTGGACGCACCAGCCAGTGGCGCGATGCGCCCCTCACGACTTCTACTGCATGATGTGGTTCGCTCGAACCCTTAGACACTATCCTCCCTTCATCTAGACCACCATGAGTCCCCTAGGAACCCCTAGAACCGAGCCAACACCCATGGAAATTGCCATGACCGAAGCCTCAAGACAAGAAAGTGTAACATGTAAAAAACCATGAGTCTCATGCATGAATTATGAACATAGAGGTAAAGATCCGAAATATTCACATTAGAGTCATGAAAAACCTTTATAAAACAGTATATTATGATCTAAATGGTGAGAAAAGGAGAATACAACATGCCTTGATCGAGGAAAGGAGTAGAGATACGCGTTACCAGAGCGGAGGACAATGGATTAGACCAACCACCTTTGAAATCCAATCAAAAGTCTGAAAAATTTCGATCACCAATGGGTGAAGGGAGGCTGATGTCGGCTGCTGGAGGAGGAGGAGTAGGTTATTTTCGAAATTGTGGTAGGTGAGTGAATGAGAGGTGTACAAAAAGACCCCTCCAACTTATTTTAATTAAAATAAAAGGCTTAATCCCAAAACTAACCTCCTCTAATAAAAACGAAAAACGGGCCCCCCTCGATAACTGTGCATAAAATCTCATTTTTTTGGAAATTTGTGCATAAAATAATAAATTTTTTGCTTTAAAATATGTCTAAGGGCTAAAACATTTAAAATATTTTCAATTTGGTCGTCTCCGGTCTCGTCCCCGCTTACCGGAACTCAAACAGTGCCGTAAAATGACATGCACAAAGTAAGACATAAAATCATCATATAATCACATAAATGACATGAAATCATGCTAACATAAAGTTTTCCCCCTAGTCATGCGCTCAATTTAACGTAACTAGAATTTCTGGGCGTTACATTTTGGTTTCCAGCTTAGGCAAGAACTAGATGTATGTGAGCTGGTCTACGTATGCGTAATCTATTTGTCCCGAGCTGGAGACGGTGCAACGTCATTTGGAGACATCAGCTTAGATGTTGTTTGCTGTAGTTGACCAGCTTGATCTGTTGGTTGCGCGAGCAGATAGATGCGGGGGAGCTGATACGCAAATGCGATCTGTCGATGTGGCGTGATCTGTTCATCCTGAGCTGGACTCCTGTGCAACGTCGTTTGGTGGTCGTGAGCTGGTATAGCGTAGAGGAGTCTAATCTGGTGTAGTGCTAAGATCTGAGCTGGTTGAATTTCACTGTAGCGTTGACTGGGAAAATAAATGTAAGTGTTTAACAACTTAGCCAATTTCAGACTTGATATTCCCTATCTTCTTTCCAGAGAGCCTTCGATACGTACAGTTTCCCAAACCCTTACTGTTCATCGTACTCGTCTTCATCCGTTTCTCATTGATTTACACCGCCGTTTGGAGCAAGGCTGGTGGTGCCGGGTTCCTCTCTCCAAGACCTTTTTTTGGTACGACTTTGGAGCCTTGGGTCGACTTGTCGAGGGGGTGCGATGTGGTTGAAGCTTTCGAACATTTTCGCGATTCCGGCCGATAGTTCTTCTGTGTCGCTTGAGATTTTGGGTTGTAGCTACATGTTGGTTCAAGCTGTCCTGTTGAGTTCACTGTGAGCTGGTAGGGCAGTAGACTTGCACGGGCTGTTGTTGCTGTGTTCTTGTTCTCGTGCGATCTGTTGAGGTATTAGCCGTGAGAAGTTGAGGTACGAGTGAGCTTATATTAGCTGCTTTAATATAAGCTTGAGAATATTTCTATTCATGTGTGAGATGCTGTGATTTATGTGCTAGGTGAACCTGCATGATTGGTCGGTTTACGATGATGATTATTGTTGTCTTAATTGGTTATGTGTTTGAATTTTATGCATAGCTGTAAGCATGATTCTGCTTGGCATTTACGCATAGCTTATTGAGCCTGCATTCTTTGAGACCTGATAATCGTTGAGTCACGATTTGTCACCTGAGTCTCCGTGCTGAGAATCCATTGTTGTCACTGAGTCGTGATAGCCAGCTGAGTCGCTGTGATTTGGATTCTGATTGATTATTGAGATTTTATTGCACAGCGGAGTTGTTGTGTCTTGCTTATCGATGATTTTTGGTAGCCCTCAGGCATTGCACATTTGAAATATTTCATGTCTGATATGATTGCTGTTTTATCGATGCTTTTCGTACCGAGGTTTGACCTCGTTTTATTTTTCCCTTTTTTGGCTGCTTTGGTCTGTGTTGGCCTTTGCAGGGTCTTCACATAATCCAGCTGGACCGAGTGGAGCATCGGCTGGTAGATCTCCATTTTGAGTCCCAGTTATATTATGTATTGTATTATTGAACCAGTGGATGCCCTGCGTGAATATTGTATTTGGGGGATCTGTATTTGTTGTGATATTTGGATGTTTCAGCATTGCTGCTGGTGTGTTTTGGATTTTTGAGTTAAAAATCCGTATTTTGATTATGTTTGTATTTTAAATGATATTTTCCGTTCAGGCCCAAACTAAAAATATTTAGCCCATATTTGATGCTTCCGTGTAATTATGATTAATTGAGTAATTAATCTCTGGTTTAGAGTATCGGGCCTGACAGCTCTAGTGCAAGTGGGAGATTTTTAGAATTAGGTGCCCGTCGAGCCAAGTGTTGGCCGAGGGATCATGTAATAACTCTGTGTTTGACAATCTTTATTATAATGATACTTGAAATTTTTTATTGTGCACATCTTTATATATATACCTTTCTTGCTACATAGAAAAAGTCCTGGACTATACAAATAGTAGAAAGAATGTGAGATAATAGTGAGATGACTATCATGAAACTCATACTTGGAATACTGTTTATTCTAAACGGTTTGTAGTCAATTAAGCCGTCGTCAAGAAGGATAAAGGCCGCTTGAGCTAGAGTATTTGACATGTGAGTACCATTTTTCATTGGTAGAGGACATGGGGATGTCCATGCATGCAAATAAGTGCGCCTTGTAGAGTGCATTGAACAACCCTCCCTATAAGATTTTCAAAGTGGTTCTTATTTATTGAATGGAAAATCCTAGTTTATGGTTGTACACCATTAGTACTTATGACCCGGGAAAACATTGAGACTCTATGTGCTAGCGCTACACTTTGAATTGTTTATTGACTCCTCTGGATTCTTTAAGTGGCAAGATAGGGTGTAGTGTCGAAACATATAGGAGTCGATGCATTGTATTCGGGGATTCACCACTTACCTACGGGTTTGGATTCCTATGTGACCTCATGTATTTGTAGTAAGGAAATATCTTATCAAAGTTAGGTGGTAATTAAAGGAGTTTCTTTAGTTACACCTCTGTTACAACTACTACATGACACATAGTTATCGGTTCTGTGACAACTCTCGATATACCAATGGTTGTCGAATCAGTCGTATATATGTGTTGAAGTTATCGTATTGTACACTAACCATAATTGAATGGTTCTTGCAGGCACTATCATTTGATACCTAGGGAGTCATGTAAGCGATGCTGCTAGGTGTTTAACATGACTGGTTGGGTACTATCAGAATTTGATTCTAACTTTCTTATGATCACAAAGTTGATTGATAAGAATGGAGCTGATTAGGCTACGCTCATGTAAGGACATGTTTAGTCTGAATCACATGGAGATGTGAGCCCACTGTTAGCCATATCATTGAACCATTTAGGGTCACACAGACACTGATTTATAGATCCCGATGAGTAGAAACTTTGTTCAAAGAGTTGAGCAAATTATAAAAGGTGTTTATAAGAGGATGTAAATTTTAATTTGTGAAATTGTTTCAAGAATGAAACTATATACATGGCTATATAATTGTTTTTGAAAATGGTGATTTTCGAAAACTATTTTCATGAACTTAATTAAATTAACTCAAGTGTTGAATTAGTATTATACTAGTGGATCTTGTAGAGCCCAAATAATTAAAGGATCGATAATTCTTTTACTTGTGGGATTGAAGATGTTCAAGTGAGACTTAATTAAGATCATGGGGCTATATTGTATAATATAGTCCAACTATACATACAATATACATGCAAGAGGGAGACGAAAGGTTGGAGTCAACTTTAACATTATACAAGGCATGTGTGTCCTTGGATATAGAGTTGTCATTCATTTTTGTCCCCTCCCTCTCTCACCTTGCACGAAAACTTCTTCTCATTTTACAAAGTTTTTTACTTGGTTTTGAGTTGAAAAACTTGTTCTTCTCATAGTACAACACTCAAAATATTCTAGTGCAAATTTTGGGTGCAACTATCTTTCTAGTAGTGGACCTAATTTTGGAGTGGAGTCCATTTGAGCAAGGTGTGCTCTTGGAAGCTTGTAGAAGGTGTCTACCATTTCAAGAGCTAGATTATTTATAATCTAGGTGGAGCCATTATCAACCTTTTCAAGGTTGATAGAAATAAATCTCTACGCCCTTTTGTTGGTTGTTTAACTAGTATGCTACATGAGTGCTCAACCTTTTTTATTTTGTGCTTCCGTTGCGATTTGAGCATGAGCTATCGATGTACCAACATTTAGTTGACTGTGAAGTAGATCCGAGTTGGATGTTGCAGCCTAGAGCTTTTTAGCTCGCGGTCGGTTTCATGATCTGCTCCGAACTGATTTTTGTTGAGTGTTGAGCTAGTCTTTGATTGTGTTTGTTGTTTTAGGTTTCTAAGTGCGTTAAGATCTGTTGTTGGACCTCCCAAGCTTTTAGAACTATTGTGGATTTTGGCATGGCAGTAGAGGAACGTATGCGATATGCTCTGTGCTGAGTTGGGGTGTGCTCTGTTCTGCCGTGAGCCTTTTGAGGTATTTTGGTAAGATCTGAGAAGGTACGAATCTGAGCTTATGATTACAGCTTTGAGATAGGCATGTGAATTTACTTGTGCATGTATTGCGTGATGATGCCTGAGCTATTTTATGTTTACCGTATGCTGTTTTGGTGTTTTGTTGACACTGCAAGTATACATATCATGTTGAGCATGTAATAGCATTTGTCAGGCCACGTGCACTAATACAACAATTAGTCACAAAATATGCGGAAGCATCATAAAAATATGTGCTAAAAATTTTCGAATATGGGCCTGATCCAATATTATTTCAAAATAAATTCATACTTAAAATAATAGTTTGGTTCAAAACTCAAACAACAACACACAATCCCCAACATACATAAAGGCACAGGACTTCCCCTGGCTCAATATAAATATCAATACAACTGGGACTCAAATAAGAAAGGGGATCGACCAGCTGAAGCTCAACTCTGTCCAGCTTGGTTACCTGAAGAACCTGCCAAGGCCAACACAAACCAAGGCAGCCCAAAACAGGGAAAATAAACGAGGTCAAATCTCAGTACGAAAAGCACAATAAAAATCATATCAGACAATGCAATATATCTATCGTGCAATGCATGAAAAGGCTACCAAGAATCATCGGTAGGCAAATAGAATAGCACAACGACTCAGCTGTGCAATCTCATCAATCATCATCATATTGTGATCTTTAGGTACGACGACTCAGTCGACCATCACAAGGAAATGTGGTATTCAGGCACAACGACTCAGCTGTCCACCACATCATCATCAACGTTGGACCTTTCAGGCACGACGACTTAGCCGGCCGATCACAACGTGCAAAGGAATTCAGCTTTCAAAGGAAATCAGGCTCAATATGTATGCGTGAATGCACAGCAAACTCATGCTTAAACAATGCATAACATCACACGCACAAACAGATATGAGCACATAAGTTGCAGTTAATGCAAAACACAACAGCTAATACACAACATAAATACTCCCAAAGCTGATATCGAAAACTGCTTAATATATAGCTCAATTCGTACCTCAAACCTCAACAGATCTTACAACAAGAAGGGTGCAGCAACCAACTCAAGTCTACTGCCCAAGCAGCTCCACGGCAACTCAGCAGAAGCTACTACAAGCTCGAATCTGTCATGATATCTCAATATCAACTCAATTCTAAACTCAAACAGCTTAGTTTATAAAGCCTCATAGCTCACTCAGCTACCTCAACTCTACAGAGCACTACTCGGCTCTCAAAATAAGCTTAAATCGGTAAAGAATCACTTACCCAAAGATGTTAAATAACAGACAAGCAACTGGTCCACAATCGCGAAGTCCTACGAATACTACAACAACTTCGTGCTCCTCAAATCCAGCGACTCCAATCTCCAAACTGGTACTAATCGAAAGCCCTAGAGAATACAAGCTCAGAGCTACCAATCTTACTCCAAACGACGGCGAGAAACGACGGCAATCGACGGAAATAGGGTTTGGGTGAACAGTAACAATCGAAGGTTATCGGGGAAGAAGATAGGAAATGTAAGGTTCGAAATGCTCTAAGTGTCGATCAGCACTTGAATTTAAATCCCCAGTCAAAGCTACAACAGAAGTCATCATCGACTAATTCAGATCTCTCCCCAACTCAGATCTTGGTACAAAACAGCTTTCATTCTAAGGAAGAAGTATCTCGCAACTGGCCTCAGCTGTCTCGAATCAGACTTTGCTACTCTCTACTAACGTAACAGCAAACGACGTCGCGCTAACTTATCAAAACGACGTAGCATCAAGTCCCGATAGCGCTCCTCAGATCTTGGTCACTGCTGAATTCATCAATCAGCACCGTTGACCATCTTTGACATCTGAACGACTCTGGGCAACTAACCATCACTGACTTCCTCGTGCAAAAGCTCACATCTGTTCACGCCCACTAACAGATCCCTCTATCTAAAACCACTTCTGAACAGCAATCAAAACGACTGCGTTTTGCTCCCTGCTTGCAACAACTCACGCAAACACACAAGGGCACATATGATCATCCAGATTCCGCTCAAAACTGAAATTCTAAAAATCACCAAGTCTTCAAATATGAAAACCCGATACTCAGAAAATCAATTAGCTAATTCTAAACCAATTCTAATTATCTAATAAATCGTACTTAGCAAATTATAGTCCTCACATTCTCCCCATCTTAAGAGATTTCGTCCTCAAAATCAAAGGCAAACACAGGGCAGAAATCAACAAAACACTAGAACTCACTAGCATAACTCCACTGTCAAAGCTCAAACAGATGAGGCCACTCTTGTCTCATCTTCTCTTCCACCTCCCAGGTAGATTTCTCACGACCATGCTTGCTCCATTGGACCATCACCAACGGAATAACCTTATTCCTCAGCTGCTTCTCCTTCCTATCCAGAATCTGCACTGGATATTCAACATAACTCAAGGTAGAATCCAGCTCTACTTCATCAGTCCTCAACACATGGGACAGATCTGGCTCATATTTTCTCAACATTGACACATAAAACACATCATGCATCACTGCTAACTCATCAGGAAGTCTCAATATATAAGACAACTGTCCAATCTCTCAACAATCTCAAAAGGACCAACGAATCTAGGAGCCAATTTACCCTTCAGTCTGAATCTCATCAAACTCTTGAAAGGAGAAACTTTGAGAAACACTCGATCACCAACTTCGAATTCCAAAGGTCGGCATCTCTTATTAGCATAGCTAGCATGTCGATCTTGAGCAGCTTTCATCCTACTCTGAATCAATTCAACCTGATCTTTCATGTGCTGCACAAACAAAGGAGTAGACAACTGCTTCTCACCAATCTCTTCCCAGCAGATCGGTGATCTACACTTACGACCATACAGCGCTTCAAAAGGGGCCATCCCAATAGTCACTTGGTAGCTATTGTCATAAGAAAACTCAACTAAGGACAAGGAATCCTGCCAGCCACCATTGAAATCCAAAACAACAGCTCGCAGCATATCTTGTAAAATCTGGATGGTCCTCTCAGATTGACCATCTGTCTGTGGGTGATAGGCTGTACTCATAGCCAATCTCGAACACATCGCTGTTTGCAAGCTTTTTCAATATCGGGAAGTAAACCTTGGATCTCTATTAGACACTATTGAAATCGGAACTCCATGAAATCTCACCACATGGTCAATGTACAGTCGCGCCATCTTCTTCATCGAACACCTCACATCATAGGGAATGAAATGGGCTGACTTCGAAAGTCTATCAACAATAACCCAAACAGCATCACATCCCCTACTCTATCGAGGCAAATGCGTCACAAAATCCATGGCGACGTGCTCCCAATTCCATTGAGGAACTTCTAGACTCTATAGCAAACCTCCAGGCCTCATTCTCTCAGCCTTGACATGTTGACAATTCAAACAACGAGCTACAAATCCAGAGACGTCATTCCTCATGCCTTCCCACCAATAGTGAGACTTCAAAGCATGACACATCTTCCTCTTGCCCGGATGCACACTGTATCGACTACAATGAGCTTCATTCAAGATGGCTTCCTTCAAATCAATCAAGTTCGGAACCACCAATCTACCTCGAAATCTCAAGCATCCATCAGAAGCAACAAAAAAATCCTCAGACTGACCATTCTGAGCCTTAATCTTCAACTCATGCACATACGGATCAGTCCTCTGCGCTGCTCTAATGTCTGCTACAATCTGTGGCTCAACTTGAAAAGAAGAAACCACGAAATACTGATCACTCAGCTGAAAATGCCACCCAGAAGTCCCCAAATCCTCATGGACTTTGGATATTCTCATCGACGTCAACATCGCCGGTTGGGCTTTCCTACTCAAAGCATCGGCCACCAAATTCATTCGCCCAGGCTGATACTGAATCTCACACTCAAAATCCTTCAGCAACTCCATCCAGCGGTGTTGCCTCATATTCAAATCTGACTGCGTGAAAGATATACTTCAAACTCTTGTAGTCGATAAACACCACAAATTGTTCACCATACAAATAGTGATGCCAAATCTTCAAGGCAAACACTATCTCAGCCAACTCAAGATCATGAACGGGGTATCCCGTCTCATGGAGCTTCAACTGTCGAGACGTATAGGCTATCAAACACCCGTTCTGCATCAACACGCATCCTAAACCACTCAGAGAAGCGTCAGAGCAAACTAAAAAACCTCCAGAACCCGAAGGCAAATCTAACATTGGAGCAGTAGTCAACTTCTCTTTAAGCAACTGGAAACTAGACTCACATTCATCAGTCCAAACAAACTTCCTATCTTTCTGGGTCAACTGAGTCATCGGCCTAGCTATCGAAGAGAATTTCTCAATAAAACGCCTATAATAGCCAGCCAAACCCAAGAAACTACGGATCTCAAAAACATTCCTAGGTCGCTCCCAGTTAAGAACTGCTTCGACCTTACTCGGATCCATAGAAATTCCTTGCGCTGAAATCACATGACCCAAGAAGACAACTCTATCCAGCCAGAACTCACACTTGCTGAACTTCGCATACAGCTGTGAGTCTCTCAGTTTCTGCAAAACCAATCTCAAGTGCTCTTTGTGCTCTCTTAAGTTCATCGAATACACCAGGATGTCATCTATGAAGACAATCACAAACCGATCGATATACTCGGTGAAGACGCGATTCATCAAATCCATGAAGACAGCAGGAGCATTCGTCAATCCAAAACGATCGATATACTCACTGAACTGCTCTAAGCTGTAATCTGAATCTCTCTTGTCTAAATTGATCTGTATCTCTAATATTTTTGAGATGTTCGTCTAAGCTGATCTGCTTCTCTGTAATCTGTTTTTAGCTCAGCTGCTCTTGATCTGTGAACCAAAACACTTTGAAAAAAAAGTATAAAATTTCGATTTTCTTGCTTTACCTTCTTCTCAACAGGTGACCAAAAGCATCTCATCATTTTCACAATACGCCAAAATTTTCAAAAAGACACCAGCTCATGCTCCACTATCAAAAAGTCAAAAGATTCCTGCTCCACTATCAAAAAGTCAAAAGATTCCTGCACAGTACAACATTTTTAATCAAAAGGAGACACAGACCTTTCACTTACGGTACTCAAAGAACGCGGCCGACAAAGTTAAAGTTTTTCACATTTCAAAGACGCGTGTCAGCCATTATCAAAAGAAGACAAATGAAGACAACTCAAAAGTTTCCTGCTCAATTATTATGTTTTCATTATAAATATAATGTATGTTTCATAGCAAGGCAGAGAGAATTCAGTTTACGAAATATTTTCTGAGTTTGTACCTGCTATCCTCTGCATCATCTTTCTAATTGTAAGCTTTCAATTTTTATCTATTAAAAATTTATCTTTCATATTTTATCTTTATCGTTTTATGATCCTGTTTAGTTTTGGTATCAGAGCCAAAGACCAGAATGAAATCTAACTAATTGTTCTAGAGTTCCTATTCTTTGCTTGAGATTACACCATATCCTATGTCGGACGCATCAGTTTCAACTATCATAAATGCAGTTGGACTAGGAATTCCTAAACAATGTAAGGTTTGAACCTTTTCTTTAATGCTTTTGACTATGTTGGTGTGGGTATCAGACCATGGAGGGGGATTTTTTTGGAGACGTGTATATAAGGGTTGACAGATTTGACGGAGTTTTGGAAAGAATTCAGAAATATAATTTAAGCAGCCTAAAAATATTTGGAGTTGATTTTTGTCTTTAATTTGGTCTGGAAATTTCTCATCAAATTGGATAACTCTATGGATTGGATATATTAGACCTTTTGATATGTCATGTCCTAGGAAGCGAATTGAAGTTTGAAATAATTTAATTTTCTTTTGGGATAAAACAAGACCATTTTGTTTTATTATTTGGAGGAAATGTCTTAGGTGTTTGAAATATTGGTCTAAATTATCAGAACTATAAGAATATCATCAATGTAAACTATGCTGAAAGAGGAGTATGGATTGAAAATATCATTCATGATTCTTTGGAATTCAGAGGGAGCATTTTTGAGATCGAATGGCATTACGTTCCATTCATAATGGCCAAATGGAACGGTAAATGCTGTTTTGTAACGATCTGTTTCAGCAATTTGTATTTGCCAGAAATTGGATTTGAGATCAAATTTTGAGAATATCTTGGCTGAATGTAGTCTATTGATTAAGTCTCTTTTGTTTGGGATAGGGTATCGTATCCATTGAAGGACATTGTTTAAAGGTTTGTAGTTAATAACTAAACGTGGAACTACTCGCTCTAGTTCTGCTTGTTTGACAACGTAGAAATCAGAACAACTCCAGGGTGATTTGGAAGGATGTATTAATTTTTTGGATAAGAAGTCTTAAATTTTTTTTTGGCAGTGTTGTAAAAACTCCTGATTCATCTGGATTGGTCGTGCTTTTGTAGGAATGTTTCTTTCATTGAAATCTTTTTCATAAGAAAGTGTTACTATATGGCTTTTGCGATCCCAGAAGGCGTTTGGGAGTTCGCTGCAGATTTGGGAGGTTATGAATAATTCTATATCAGTTATTTTTTTTTAACTTGCGGATTAGTCAGTTGTTCTTCAATGTGGAGATAGGGAATCTCTTTGAGTGAATTAATATGTTGTTGTTTATGATGTATTAAATTTATTTGTTTAAAACTTGAAGAATTTTGTAATAGAAGAATTTCTTTTTGTTTGACAGGGGTGATAAAAGGAAAGAGAATCTGTCGACCATGGATTTTGATAAATACTCCTTTATCATTTACATGGAAAGGATAAATTTGAGTAAGGAAAGGGGTTCCGAGAATCATATCTTGAGATATGTCACTGACTAATGTGAAAACATTTTTGAAACAGTATCCATTATTACAAATATGTGAATTCGATAATTTATATCTAACATATAATGGTTTTGAATTTGCAGTATACAGTTGTTCAGTTGTTTTCTCATAATATTTGGAAGGAATTACACCTTCTCGAAGAACATTGTGGTCTGCTCCAGAGTCGAGAAAGGCAATAATAGTTATTTTGAAATAATTGATTACTAAATTAATATTGACGTACCATTTCTGAAAATTTATTTTTTGTATTGAGTTGATGAAGTTACTTGTTGTTGCTTCATTAAGGTCATTGACATTGATTTCTTCAACAGGTGCAGGATTTACTAATAATAATTTTGTTTCTAATTCAATATCTTTTTCCCTTAAAGAAAAAAGATCTTTTTGAAGTTGATTAACCTGTTTTTTAAGAAGATTTATTTCTGTTTGTAAATCTTTTGTAGTTATTTGTTTTAGTATACTTTGTTGAGGGTACTTATAAAATAAAGTACTTAAACTGAAATATTCTTTGATAGGGTCTCCTTTTGAACTTGCTTCATTGATGATTAAATCTTTTAACTTATTAAGATATTGTTTTTGAGTCTCTGGATCTGGAATTTGTTGTACCAGATCAAGAATAGCTTATCTTTTGATATAACACATAAATGGCAGATTCTTCTTGAAGGAGTCTCGTTTTCAGTGTCTGTTTCGTCTTTTGTAGATGTACTGGTATCACTTGGAATATCATCTATTAGTTCATTAATTTATTGTTTAGGTGTTTTTGTATGTCTGTTCTTTGGTTTTTTAGTACAGTTATTTGAGGTATGTCCAGGTTGGCTAGAGTTCCAACATTTTAATGTATTTGATTTAGCTTGATTTCATTTTTTGTAATTATTAGTTCGCCTAAATTGGGGTGGGTATGATTTTTTGAAAGTCTTTGCTTTCTTTTTCCTTCGAACCGAAGGCGGATCAACGTTCATTAGACCGAACATTGAACAGAAACTGCCAAGTTCTTTCCTAGTGGTTGTTCGATCAGATCTATATTTGGCTTGAAGCTTGAGTTCAGAACATAGTGATAAACCTTCTTGTTTGATGAAAGCAAACAATTGTCCAAAAGTCATGTCACCGAAAGGAATATCTTCGGTGCCAATTGCAGTTTTTAGTTTTTGAATTATTCTGTCAGAGAAGAGACGGCGTAGCCCCATTATGAATCGTTCCTTCCAAAGAGACATATTGCAGTCTTTCCGTCGCAGAACATGTGTGAGGAAAACATCCTTATACCATCTATAATCGGTTAAAGATGCACATTTAAGATTTGTTAGAATTATTTTTGAGGAGTTGAATAATTATTCTGTCAGAGAGGAGACGGGGTAGCCCAATTATGAATCGTTCCTTCCAAAGAGACATATTGCAGTCTTTCCGTCGCAGAACATGTGTGAGGAAAACATCCTTATACCATCTATAATCGGTTAAAGATGGACATTTAAGATTTGTTAGAATTATTTTTGAGGAGTTGAATTCTTCTTTTGGATTGCCAATAAAATACATGAAAATGGTAATGATGAGGAATTCACATGAATCATTTTTGTGGATTAATATTACCATTGTCATCTTCAATTTCTACAGTATGATTTAATATACTTAATTTTGAGTCAAGGGATAGAGCGTTATCCCACCAATTTCTTAATTGGCCAGTAAACCTTGAAATTAAGGTGGTTGCTGTTTCTTCGTTTTGTCCTTTAACTTTGTAGGCCATAGGAGCCATACCCATTTATTGTAAAGTATTTAATATTTCATATTCAGATTTGCCGTCTATGTTCCATTCAATTATATATTGACCATCATATTTAGTAATTTTGAATTGGTTTCGTTCTTCGTAACCAATATCAACTGGTGTAGGTCGTTGATAATAATTACGAGTATTGCGAGTATAATTATTATTATTATTGTTGAAGCGTCTTCTTCTGGTGTATATTTTATTAATTTGATCATCATCGTCTGTAAAAGGATTTTCAATAATATTGATGTCATCATCTGATTCTGGTCCTGACTCAGTAGTACTGGAAGTCTGTGATTCATTATTTTGATCATGATTAGTCTCTACACAATTAATTTTGCTTCCTGAAGTACCTATTTCAGATAATTTAGTTGAGATCTTATTAAGGAGAAAATCAGTATTGCTGTTGAAGCTTATTTGTTTTTCTGTGGGAATGACTTTTGTTTGGAAAAAAGGTTTAGCTGTATTTGAGAAAGGACAAGGGTTAGTGTGCTGGGTTAGATAATTTGATATATGATCAACTTGTGTAAGCAATTTTTGTTAAGATTTGATTGAAATAATAATTTTGTTGGAGTATTTTATTAACATCTTCAGAGGTAATTGGTTCTTTGTCACTGCGTCCTCGTTTAAAAGGATCAACTGTGACTTCACCTTTTTGTGTTTGAATTTTAAGAGTTTGTAAAGGGGGATGAACTGCCGTAACAATATCATTATTAATGAGCGTCCATTTCTTATGTAAACTTGTGTTAACTTGGATAATAGATGTATTTTGGAAATCATTAAAACCTTCAGCAGACAAGAATATTGTTAAAAATGTATAAAAGGGTATATTTGATTTTATTGTTTTCATTTTGAGGATCCATTCAGAATTAATTTTGTCTTTAATAGTTTGATCTAATTTATCGTACCACATTCTTTTAGTATTATGGAACTTATCTTGAATTTCTTCATTTAAGTATTCAAAATCTAGATTAAATTCGTTTCCAGATGTGATCATCATCATGCTGGAAATGGAAGGTGATGTTGGAGGTGAATAATTTTGGGGTGATGAAGGACCTGATCTAGGTTTCGGAATAGGAGTGACAAATTCATATTTTGATGTAGATTTAGGAATAGTGGAAAAGAATGACGAGACTGTGATCTTCTTAAAATTGGCGTGGAAGTATATTTTATTGGTGAATTAAATTTGATAGTAATTTTTCCATCTTCCTCTTCAATTATTTGAGAAATGTCTCTATGTTCTATATTTCTGGGTATTTGAGGAGTATTGATTATAAACTGTTGAATCTTTTTGGAGTGAAGACCGTATGTCTTTCAGCATCTATTTGTAACAAAACTGTTTCTTCTTTCGAAGAAGCCAGTCTGTTATACTTTGGATTTAATTGAGATGACATATGTCTAAAATAGACTCTGTATATAATAGCAAAATTCTTACAGGATGAAATTCATCTCCCTGGATATGAACATCTAATATTAATGAGTCTAATATCATGGGCTCTGTAAGATCCACCGAGAAATTTGGAGAGCAATTGAAGTATATTGGTCCATTACAAATATTAGTTTGAATCATTGACAAAAGAGATGTTTGGTATCTCTTTAGCCGTTTATCTCTTCAATTTAGGAACAGTGGAAAACGAATGACGAGACTGTGATCTTCTTAAAATTGGTGTGGAAGTAGATTTTATTGGTGAATTAAATTTGCTAGTAATTTTTCCATCTTCCTCTTCAATTATTTGAGAAATTTCTCTGCGTTCTATATTTCTGGGTATTTGAGGAGTATTGATTATAAACTGTTGCGGTATAGTTATTTCATTCCATTTTAATCTTTTGGGAGTGAATACCGTAGGTCTTTCAGCATCTCTTTGCAACAAAACTGTTTCTTCTTTCGAAGAAGGCAGTCTGTTATACTTTGGATTTAATTGAGATGACAGAAGTCTAAAATAGACTCTGTATATAATAGAAAAATTCTTACAGGGATGAAATTCATCTCCCTGGATACACAGGATGTGTGAACTCCATCTCTAAGAATATGTTTAACGTCTCTATTCAAATACCACAAACACTAAGTTTTACGTCTTCGTGTCAAGACAGATTTGTGTAGATTTGGGGTGTGATTCACTCATATATTCTGTTCATCTCTCGGCTCTCATGTATATGAGTGAATCTGTGTATGAGAAATATTATAGTGAATAAAATCTCGAATGTTTCCTCACATACTGAGAAGTGCTTCTTCAAAGCTTATAGGCTTAGCAGTCGACTTTTACGATTAAGCTCTTCTAGTCTGATAGTCGACTGTTTTGCTCCTCTGTGAGGTCTGGAAGATTAGTGGAATAATTAGAAATATTAATCGGGTTTAGCATGGATCAGATCAGGCATGAGATGATCTAAGTGGAAAGTTATGAGCTGAACTGCTTCGTTGGGTGTTCAACGAGTTTTTCGATTGAAAACTATTTTTGGGAAAATGGAATAGAGGCGAGTAGCTCTGGATTTTGCTATGTAAGTGTAAGCTGTTAGGACGGGAGTGTAAGTTTGATTTAGCTTGGGGATGTACTGGGTGCCCTAAGATGAGTGATCAGATCACGGGTGTTGTGCCGCGTCGTTTAGTGATTTCAGCTTAGGCGTAAGCAGACCCCTTTCAGCTGATTGTCTTCAGTTGATCCACTACGAAGCTTCTTCTAAGCTGATATTGTTCTTATCTGCTATAAGCTGATCGAATCTGTGCTGATTCTATCTCTGATCTGTATATCTAATCTGATCTCCTCTGATTTGAAGTCTTAGTTCGTTCAGCTCTCAGCTGAACTGCTCTAAGCTGTAATCTGAATCTCTCTTCTCTAAACTGATCAGTATCTCTAATATTTCTGAGATGTTCGTCTAAGCTGATCTGCTTCTCTGTAATTTGTTTTTAGCTCAACTGCTCTTGATCTATGAACCGAAATACTTTGAACTGATCTTATACAAAGCTCCATCCAATCTAATTCTTCTCAGCTGAGCTCAGTTCTTCGCTTATACTGCACAGTTCCTCAGGTTTTAGGTTGGCTACGATCTGATCTAAATCCAGCTTACCTGCACACTCACGTAAACAGTTTAATACAAAATAACAAGTTTTGTGTTCATAGAAACCTAAATCTGATATGTTACACAGACCCAACAATCTCTCCCTTTTTGATTAACACATAACTTGGAAAAACAAGAGCACGGATAAACAGATTTGAAATATTTCTCCCCCTTTTTGTGGGAATAAAAAAGGATTCGAAATCTTGTCTCCACCTTAATATTTAAAATCACTACTACAAAACAAGTAATATACAATGGGTAAAATCCGTTGTCTAATAGGCAAATCAACCTTTGTCGAAGCCCGTGTTGTTAAAAGTCCCGGTTAACGACAATGGATTTTAACCGTTGTTGTTTGAACGTATAACAGCGGATAAAATACGTTGTTGTTTGAACGTAAAACAACGAACAAAATCCGTTGTTATTGTTAAAAAATAAGTAAGTCAACCGTTGTCGTCTGTGAATTTAAATACGGTTTTTTATTATTCGATAACGTTTTTAAAAAAACCGTTGTTATATCAATACGATATTTCATCGATAATACAAATTTGTAGTCTATTAATTATAATGATATGAATTAAAAATTATTAATTTATATATATACGAATATTTGGAAATTCATTAACTACACAACAACAAATATGATGAAATTCTATCCAATTGAACCATATAATAGAAAATTACAATGTTAATACCACACAATAATCTGTTTTGTCATAAAAATAATTGATTACACTTCCCAATGATATAGCTTTGAAAATAAATTCATCCAAACCTTTGCACGTCCTTCGTAGACCAAACTCCTTCATTCCTCAGCCCTTTTACAATAAGATATTTGCCAAAACAGATCGCACGTAAGCGGTTCGGACTATAAAAGAAAACTCTATTTTTCATTTAAAAGACTGCTAGGTGTACTTCGGAACATAGCTCTGGGGATTCTGAAATCATTTCAGAGGGAAAATACAGCTCATAGTGCCAAAAATGGCCCTGGGTGAAGAAAACAACTTACAAGTGTGTAACAGCTTTACGGGTATAAAACATCTTATGGGCGTAAAGACAGCTTACGTGTGTAAAGACAACTTACGAGCGGAGAAACAGCTCGGAGAAGGAGATTATATCTTAGGAACGTGAAACTAGCTCGGAGAAAAAGATACAGCTTAGAAACACGAAACCAGCTCAGAGGAAAACGTAACAGCTCAGGAGCATAAAACTAGCTCGAAGGAAAAGGTAACAGCTCAGAGCATAAAGCCAGCTCGGAGAAATAGATAAACTTAGGAACGAAAACCAGCTCAAAGAAATACTTATCGGCTTAGGAACATGAAACCAGCTCAGAGGATGAAATAACAGCTTAGGAGAGTTCGAACAGATTAGATGCTCTTATCTGTTCAAAACGGGGTACTAATGTGACCAGCTTTGCTCATCAGCTCAGAACCTCATCCTTAGCCATCCAGTACGAGCACTGGAACCAGATTGGTGAACTTCGATCTCATTGGCTAAGCTTATCAAACCAGAACAACGCTCTAACTAGAACAGCTTCGCCTATCAGTTCGTCACCTCATCCCTAGCACCACCTACCCTCTGGGAAAGCTCATAGGAATTTACTCTCGAATTTACCTTCGTACAACACAGACATTTTTTAAAAAGAAGACATCTCACTGTCGCAAACTTCACTGTAAAACATTTGAAATCATTTTTAGAAACCTCTTAACACATCCAAAACCACTAAACGATTATCAAAACACTGAACAGATACAACAGAAATAAAACAGCATGCAGAAACGAAAGAACAATACTATGCTTTCACAGAAGCAGCAACAAACAGAGTTTACTTGCCTTTGCTGGTCGGCGGGTTGCAGGTGTAACGCCCCAAAATCCATAGGACCACATAAATGAACCTTTTTATTTTAAGGATTAAATTGATATTTTAGGTGTCAGTACAAATTATTTTATGTGAAATCTGATTTCTTAAGTTCCAGCATTGAGACACGACGCGAGCAGATTCCAGTTAGATCTCACCTCAAGCGCAAGACACAAGCGGATTTCTTAGTTGTTCGAAAATGTTTTAATGAGCAAATTGTTCTTTTTAAAACTTTTTTGGCAAATTTGAAAGATTAAAATACCGAGAGGGAAATTTTACTAAATTTCACAAATATAGGTATGGTGTGTCATCTTAATCATAACACATCACCTACCACTAATCCCCCCCCCCTTATATTATTGGTTTCGAAAGAAAAGTGAAGTTCATTTTCCACTTGTTGAAGAAAACTCTTTCTTGTTCTCTCAAATATTTCAAAGAAGCTCGTTGTGGTGGCTTGAGGGAGGATCTCTGCAGGAATCAACTTACCTTGTGTTTCTCAGTTGAAGGCAAGTAAAAGCTGATTCTTGCTACACCATTTTAAAGCATATATCGTTCTTCAGTATGTCTTTTCTTGCCTGTTTATGTTAAAGATAAGGTTAAGTTCATGTTTACGTATGTTCAAGAATGTTTAAGAAAAGAAAAGATCGGGTTCAAAGTTATGTTTTTCACTTTTAAAACTTCTCAGAAGGTTTTAATGAAGATGATGATGTTTTTAAAGTACTGAGTAGTTCATATTTGAGTTCAATGTATGTTCATGAAAGTTCTTCTTTCTGATGAATGGTGACGTCTGAACTTGACTCCAAGTCATCGGTGATGCTAGTTGAATCAGAATCTAGTTATGGTTTGATAAGCAGAACTGGTATCTTGGATGTCGTTCGTGATATTGCAGCACCAATTCCATTAGTCAGATTCTATTTTTTAAGCTAGCAACCAGATTCCTTGTTCATGTCCGAAATTAGTCAGGTTCCATACTGTTGACCACTTCACTTCTGTATTGACGTCTAAATGACCATATCTTTATAACTGCTTACTTCATTGACATTTGAGTTGACCAATTTAATTGTGTTGAAATCTTAATTATATTGTTTTGAAATGTTGACATATGAGTTGACTAAGGTCAAATCTGACTCCTTTCTAAACACTATTCTGTGATGACATCAGTTTTTCCCGCTAGCGATATAAACCCGAGTTCACATCTGTTTCACGCTAACGATGCTATTTCTTTAGCGATATCTGTTTTCCCGTTAGCGATAATGCTCCGATAGTCAAACCTATTTTTCACAGCAGAAATCTGTTTCATTTTCCTGTTCAGTTTTATTAGTCATCTGCTTATATTTCAGCGATGAGATTCCAGTAGTCAAATCTGATAATCAGTAAGATTTTAAAGAGAAATGAGTTTTAAAAGAAGTGAACCACGATGTTGTTCAAAATCTGATTTCAACTAGAGATATGAGTTCAAAGGAATAAATGTTTAGTTTTAAAGGATTTATGGCATAGATAATAGAAGGTCATAAAGGAAGGGTGAGAAGTCGTCCAGATGTCGGTTGCCCCTTCACAATGAGCTATATGCCAAAAACTGAATTCAGAAGTCATTTGATCAAGTGCACAACGGATCTGGGCTATTATCCCAACATCCGAATTTATGAAAGAAAGTTTACGATAAATGTATTCCTTTAAACTATGAAATGTTAAGCTATGTTTAAGATAATATGTCTGCCTGCATTAAGTGATTTTGATATCTTCAGATTTTACTAGCTGTGCCCCTAGTCTCATTAGCTTTTAAATGGTGCATGAGAGACAGATACGGGACAAGCGGGCGGTGGAATCTGAACGAACTATGATGTTTTTTTTATCGAAGGCTAGCGTTTCCGTGTTTTAGTTGTTGTTGTTTTTATCTTTGTAAAGTCTGTATTAGATCCATTGCAACAATATTGAGTTCAAATAGAATTTAAAAGTTGTAATATCGCACTTTGCATTTTGTATAAAATCTGATGTTGAGACATCTATTTCCGCTAATTATGTATACGGCGCCGATATTTGTATTTGTGTTTCGAATTTTATGTTAGTTGTAAGAAATACAGCTTATAACAAATGTCGTTCAGCCCTTCTTTTCTTTTATCCTTTCAAGCCGTGACCCCTTGGGTTTGGGTATCACAACTTGGCATCAGAGCGTGGTCCTGAGATAAACACACAAACCAGTTGGATCAAATTTTTTCGACTGTTTTTCCAAAGCTGTGAGTTTATTTTATGTTTAGAGCATGTGTATTTAAAATTTTGCATGTTCTGATAATTATATTGTGGTGGATTACGGGCTATTGATTATAAGATGTCTGGCAGAGGAAGAGGTAGAAGGGGTATCCCTCTAGAAGAAACTAACCCAGACAGTAATGCTAGTATCGCCCAAATCTTAAGGTTGCTGGTATAACAAACCGGCAGAGGTAATGGCCAATCTTCTAGCAGTAGAGGACCAAACCATGATTATCCCCAAGAAAATTTCAGAAGGCAGAAGGCGAAGGAGTTTAGTGGTACAACATGTGAGACCTGGATTTGTAATTAAGATTAATTTTTTGGAATTAATCGGTTTTTGGAAGTTTGGTTTGTATTTTCGGGTCGGAAATCACATTTTAAGCAATTCTGGAAGTTTTCGCATTTTTGAGTTTTTGGGGAGAAATCTGTTTTTAGTGAAATCTGGTAGCAGATTTGATGACGTAAGCTTCGCTGGTATGCGTTGCGTTGATGACGTAAGCCTTGCTGTTGAAGAAGTCTGGTCGCTGGTGTTATTTTTCCTTCACAGCGATGAGATCTGTTTTGCGCTAATGTGTAGAGATCTGGTTCTAGCGTATTTTGTTAAGGCTTGAAACGCTGTCGTTTGAGTAAGTAAGAACCGGTGTCGTTTTGATTAGCGCTTGTGGGAGAGATCTGGTATAGCGTTGGCATGAGATCTGCTCGAGAGATCTGTTTTGTGTATTGCGGGTTTTGCGTTGGTTCCTAAACGCTGCCGTTTTAATAAGTTTCTACGTCGTCATTTTTGGGAGTTGCACTGTTGAGAGATCTGTTCGCAGCGATGAGGTCTGGTTGGATTATTGGAAACAGATGTAAAAGTTGGTCAACTCTCCCATAGCGTGTTACCAGCTTTCAGCGCTTTTTGACCAGCATTCTCCGTGGGTTTGTGCGACGTCGTTTTGGGGTCTTGGTTGTGTTTAGCGCGCGTTGGTTGTGAGATCTGTTTTTGTCGGTGCTTGTTTTTAAACAGATCTCTCGCGCGTATATAAGAAGCATGGCTGGACTTCGTTGTTTTCACCAGATCCCATACTTAGCAAATATTTCTCTCAACATTCGTTCTCTGTTCTCGAACCCTAGTGCACTGTTCACCGTGAGCTTCTCCGATAATTTCCCATCGCTTCCGGCCGTCTTTTATTTCGTGTGAGGTAGCATTGGAATCCTCTTGGAAAGCTCTTTCACCCTATACCAGTTTCGAAGGCTATTGGTTGCTGGAGAGAGATTGCGAAACTACTGCTCTCGGCCGTGAGTTGTGTGTGCAGATAGTTTTCGAGTTTAGCTGTTGAGATCTCATTTCCTAGCGGTGATTTAGCTCCTTGTTAAGTTTTATTATGGTGTTAATTGCTGGTTGAGCGTGGGACTCCCAGCCGTGAGCTTTATGTGTTGGCCGTGAGTTTTGGGTTGATGATTCCCTGCATCTTGCGTATGTTTTTCAGGTTGGAATCAGATTTCTCAGGCCTAATTTGTGGTAATTGTTGAGCAGAATTTAAGGTACGGATCTGAGCTTGATATTGTTGGGAATTGGCGTGAGATTGAATGCTAGATGGCTGTTATGCATCGATGTGGAGGTTTCTGTGTGCTTACGTGATTTCTGTTGATTTTTTAGCTGGTCTATTATGCATACATGCATTTCCCATATTGCATTCATATTGTTATTACAGCCATCGTTCATATCTTGTATTGCTATTGTTGATTATTACCAGGATGCGAGGGCGAGCGGCAATACCGCACTCTCATCTCCCTGTTGGGATCGTTAGCCACCATGCGCCGAGTGGTTAACTACCACAGTTCATGGGCGAGGCAACGGCAGGTTGAGTTGTTTGATGCATCTGGTATTCGGGTGTTGTATCACAGCTAGTGGCTCATTACCACACTGTGAACACACCCCGTGGCCACTGTTGTTGTAGATTCTTGGAGCCGTGCTTGAGTTCCTCAGCTCCCTTGTTGGTTGAGCCTTATGTTGTTATCCGGTGTCTCATGCATAGCATCTGCATTTTATCTTATGCTTTCCTTTAGCTGTCTCAGTTGCTCTCCGTACTGGGGTTTGACCCCTTGTCCCTTTGGGGCTTGGCTTGTTTCCTTGTTTGTGTTGTTTTTTGGAAACCCAGGTTTTACAGCTGGTCATGGCTTTAACACAGCTGGTGGTGCCCCAGGAGGTGGTTAGCGTGTCCCAGTTGCGTATAGCATATATATATATATGTATCAGTTAGCCAGGGGGATGCCCTGTGCTTCGTTATTGTATCCGTAGTTGGAATCTGATACATGTTTTTGTTGGATGTTGTTATGCTATACTGTTCCTGTTGTGGTTGGATTTTAAACTGGGTTCGTATTTTGAGTATTCTTGTATTTTAAATTATATGTTTTAAACCGTCAGGCCTAAACGCGAAAATTTTACCCGCTTTTTGATGAGCTTCCGCATGTATTTGTATGTTTTACTCTGTTTAGAGCACGAGGCCTGACACAACAGATCCCTTAGTTGCTGAAAGCTGGATCAAGTCAATGGAGGTTATCTTCGAGTACCTCCAGATGCCAGACTTGGATAGGCCTAGGTGCGCTATCTACATGTTGAGGGATGAAGCCATAATTTGGTGGGAAGGAGCCAAGTTATCTGTGGATTTGCTAAATCTTATTTGGGCAAAATTCAAGCAAGTGTTCTTCGAACAATACTTCACAACAGACAAGAGGTATGAATTGAAAAGGGAGTTTCTAACCTTGAAACAAGGAAGCCTGACCGTGCAGGAGTATGTACGGATGTTTGTAAAGAAGGGTGGTTACTTGTACCTCTTCTTCGAACAATACTTCACAACAGACAAGAGGTATGAATTGAAAAGGGAGTTTCTAACCTTGAAACAAGGAAGCCTGACCGTGCAGGAGTATGTACGGATGTTTGAAAGAGGGTGTTACTTTGTACCTCTAATAGGTAATGACCCAGAGGAGAAGTTGAGCCACTTCGTGGAGGGATTAAAGCCTATGTTCAAGATGAATGTTAGGCTATCTGTGCCTAACACTTATAGAGAAGCAGTGGATAGAGCCCTGCAAAATGAAAGAGATTGGAAATACGTGGATGAAGAAAGGCAGCAGAAGAGGCAGGCCCTTCAGCAGAAGGATTAGAGGCCATTTAAGAAGCAGAATAAGAATCAGCAGAGGCCTCTAGAGCAAAAACCTCTATCGATCCAACCCATTAGTTCGGTTCCTGCTGGCAACAATAGACCGGTGTGTCCCAAGTGTGAGGATTGAGAAATTCGAAATTGTGATTAATTAGTTTTGAAGGATTAGTCGCGTGATTTTGAGTTGTCGAATTTCTCTAAGTGTAAAGAAATCAGTCGTAGCAAAATTCAAGAGTCAACACAGGTCAACGGTACTGTAGCTTGCGTCTGGCAGTAGTTGCGCTTGTGTTGCGTCTGGCAGTAGTTGCGTTGTGAGAATGTGGTTGCGACTGGGTGACCAGCTGTTGGTTTGATGAACCAGTCGTGGATGCGAGACGACATCGTTTAGATAAGTTGAAACGCAGTGTTTTGGATGTTGCGTCTGGTTTCTCTTGCGTCTGGATTATTTAGCGCTTTGCGACTGGTAGTTGTTGTGAAAGTATTGGACACCACCTGCTGGAGAGATGCAGCGTCGTTTTGATTAGTTGCTACGATGTCGTTTTGGTATTGTTTTAGTTTTATGTTGCGACTGGTTGTTGCGACTGGTTTTGTGGTAGAAGATGTGGGTACCAGTCGAAACGTACCTACTGTAGCAATGTCTGGATAATTGAGAACAGCAGCTGTTGGATTTGTGAGATATATAGATAAGTGTTGATCGACACTTAGAATTATTCTGAACCCGATATTTCTTATCTCCTTAACCAAACCCTCTATTAGCTACTGTTCACCGTGACTTTTCTCCGTCGCTTGCCGCCGCTTCCCGCCGTTATTTTGAGTGATTTTGGTGGATCTGGAATCTCTGTGATTTGCTCTTTCGATTGCTACCCATTTGAAGCCCTAAATCAACGTTGGAGAATAAGTGCGAAGTTGATGTGTCCTCGTACAGAGAAGTTCATTGGTTCTTCTACAGGTTTGAGTTTCTGGGTGAGCATTTCTTGTTGTTTCTAGCTTCGGTAGACTTGTAGAACTAGATCAAGGTTCTGACCGTAGACTATGATGCTTAGAAGTTCAGAATTGAACGAGAATTAAGCTTATTTGTGAGGCCCTATGACATATTTGAGTTCGCAGGAGGTATCTGCTAGAATTTTCGAAAGCAGGAAGAAGCTAAGTTGCTTCAGTTGTTGTACCGTGCCTTTGTAAGAATCTGTTGAGGTAGAATCAGCTGTTGAAGGTACGATTGAGCGTGATTTAACAGCTTCGAGCATAACCTGCGAGTATCTGAGTCTTGAGTCTGGCTTATGTGAATCTGTGAATTATGTGAACTGCCTGAATTACTGATTGTATGTGCTGTTTACATATGTTATGCATGTAGAAATCATATATGAATTTCTTGGCATTCATGCATATATCTTGAGCCAGTTTGATAGATTGATGACCCGAGATTTGAGCCACGTTGTGACTGGCCAACTGATGTGTTGTGCCTGAATAGTCCAATGCTATCATCGGAGTGGTGACTTCCGGATTCGAGCGTCTACTACCGAGCTGTGATGGGCTGACGGGCCCTGAATATCACGGACCGATGATTTTCACCGGATGACTTGCTGTGCGTGGTATAAAGGCTCGACAGATTTGATTGCCAGTTGATCTACTGGTCTTGATATCCGATTTCTCATGACAGCCTCATGCATCTCATGACTTTAGATACTGCATGCTTTTGAGTTGCTGTTTATTTAGAGCTCTTCCATCTGAGTCTTGACCTCGTATTTGTTTTCCTGCTTTGTGTTGTTTGGGTCTGTGTTACCCATTTGCAGGATCTTCAGCTAACCAAGCTGGACAGAATGGAGGTTCAGCTGGTCGATCCCCGTTCCCTTGAGTCCCAGTTATATATTTATGTATTGAACCGGGGGATGCCCTGTCAGGCTCGTGCTCTAAACAGAGTAAAATCATACAAACACATGCGGAAGCTATCAAAAAGCGGGTAAATTTTCGCTTTTGGCCTGACGGTTTAAAACAATGTAATTTAAAATAAAGCGATACTCAAAATATATCTCAGTTTATATAAACAACCAAAAGTATAGCATATAATAACCAAAACATGTATCAGACTCCAACTACTGGATACAATAACGAAGCGCAGGGCATCCCCCTGGCTAACTGATACATATATATATAAGTATGTTATACGCAACTGGGACACGCTAACCACCTCCTGGGGTACCACCAGGTGGGTTAAAACCACGACCAACTGTAAAACATGGGTTCCCTGAATCCAACTACTGGATACAATAACGAAGCGCAGGGCATCCCCCTGGCTAACTGATACATATATATATAAGTATGTTATACGCAACTGGGACACGCTAACCACCTCCTGGGGTACCACCAGGTGGGTTAAAACCACGACCAACTGTAAAACATGGGTTCCCTGAAAACAACACAAACAAGGAAACAAACCAAGCCCCAGAGGGACATGCGGTCAAACCCCAGTATGGAGAGCAACAGATATAGCTAAAAGAATGCATAAGATAAAATGCAGATGCTATGCATGAGACACCGGATATGAACAGAAGGCTCGACCAACAAGGGAGCTAAGAAACTCAAGCACAGCTCCAAGAATCTGCAACAACAGTGGCCACGGGGTGTGTTCACAGTGTGGTAATGAGCCACTCGCCGTGACACTACACACAAATACCAGATGCATCAAACAACTCAACCTGCCGTTGCCTCGCCCATGAACTGTGGTAGTTAACCACTCGGCGCATGGTGGCTAACGATCCCAGCAGGGAGATGAGAGTGCGGTATTGCCGCTCGCCATCGCATCCTGATAAGAATCAACAACAGCAATACAAGATACGAAACAATGGCTGCAACTCAAATACGAATGCAATATGGAAAATGCGTGTATGCATAAACATAGCAACTAAAATCAACAGCAATCACATATACACAAAGCAACATCCATATCAATGCACAAGCAGCCATCTAGCATTCAATCTCACGCCAATTCCCAGCTATTTCAAGCTCAGATCCGTACTTTATACTTTTGTGCAACAATTACTACAAAACAGGCCCGAGAGATGTGGATAGCAACCTGATAAATACACAACACACAGATCTCAAAAGCTGCACAGAAACTCACGGCCAAGTACAGAATCTCACGGCTGGGAGCCACGCTCAACCAATGCAATTACTACCAAAACAACTTACTGGAAGCTTAAACAAAAGCTAGGAACAAGATCTCATCACAATGGAACGAAGTTCTACCTGCACTACAAAACGCACAATCGGGCAGCAACTTCGCGTTCCTCATCAAGCCAACCACAGCCTCCAAAAGTGGTATGGAATGATAGAGCTTCGCAAGAGGAGTCCAACGCTACCTCGAACGTACCAAACAATGGCCGGAAACGATGGGAATTTCCGGAGAAAAACTACGGTGAACAGTAACCTAGGGTTCGAAGCGAAGAACACAATCGGGGAATATATTTCGCTAAGTATGGAATCTGGTGCTCGAAATCGAAGACCAAGTCTTCCTTAAATACATCTCGCAAAAGATGGTTAATCATCTACCGACATAACCAGCAGGCACCAACAAACCAGCAGATGCAAAGAACCAACTGCTGAATTCCCAAACCACGCTAAACAAAACGACGTCGTAGAACACTACCTACGACTAGTTCTCAACCAAAAGCTGGACAACCAGACGACTGGTTTAAACATCGCGGGAATTCCTCCAAAATCTGGTACCAGTCGCGACGTCTAAAACGCAGCGTTGCAACTAATCAAAACGGCGTCGCACCGCTGACGTCATCAAATCTGGTTGATAACTCTCGTGCAATACCAGTCGCAAGCTACAGTAGCGCACAAATCTCTCGCAGCTGGACAACCAGTCGCAACATCCAAACGACGACGTTTCCTTCTCGCGCTACAGTGATGTTGACCCGCGTTGACATCTGCTTCGACTGAAAAACCAGCAGGCACACACACGCGACCAGATCTCACACTACCGCTCCACCAAAACGACGTCGCTCCAACTTATTCAAACGACACCGTATCCAACCAGATACAAAATACGCTAAACTAGCGACTGGTATTTCAAGCGCTACCAGATCTCTCCAAACGACGGCGTTTTGGAATCTCACGTTGCCAAATAAACGCTACGACTGGTTTTCACTAAACAACCAGCTCTTACCACAAAACCAGCTTTCACCACAAAATACCAAAAATACGAAGACTTCCATAATTGCTCCAAATGCTATTTCAGACCCGAAAATGCCAACCAAACTTACAAACAGAGATCTAAACCACCAGAAATCTCTAAAAACCGATACATGCCAACAATTAAATCTTTATTACAAATCCAGGTCTCACATTTCTCCCCCACTAAAAAGGATTTCGTCCCCGAAATCAAACAACAATTCTGGCACAACAACACAGCAACAGCAAAATACAAACAGAACTCGCCCAACACAAGGCCAAGAGTTCAAGATAACTGAGCAAACATATAAAAACAACTAGGGAAGAAATACAACCAAAAGCTACAAACTACTGGAAATTTATCTCAACAGCTACTCAAACAGATGCGGCCACTCGCGCTGCATCTTTTCTTCCAGCTCCAATGTAGCTTCTTCCCTTCCATGTTTGCTCCACTGCACCATTACCAACGGAATGGTTTTATTTCTCAGTTGTTTCTCTTTTCTTCCAAGGATTTGCAAAGGATATTCTTGATAGCTCAACGACTGATCTAGCTCAACCTCGTAAGTTCCAAGCACATGATACGGATCTGGCTCATACTTCCTCAACATGGAAACATGAAAGACGTCATGAAGAGAAGAAAACTCTGGCGGCAACAACATCCGATACGCTAAAGGGCCAATCCTCTCAACAATCTCATACGGTCCGACGTAGGGGCTAACTTTCCCTTGCGTCCAAAGCGCATCACACTGTGAAATGGAGAAACTTTGAGAAATACACGATCACCAACCTGAAACTCAAGAGGTCGACGCCTCCTATTAGCATAACTGGCTTGGCGATCTTGGGCAGCTTTCATCCGCTGTCTAATAAGATCCACATGATCTTTCATTTGCTGCACAAAGTCAGGGGCAGATAGCTGCTTCTCCCCCACTTCTTCCCAACACACCGGTGATCTGTACTTTCTGCCATACAAGGCCTCAAAAGGCGCCATACCAATCGTCACTTGGTAGCTGTTATTGTACGAAAACTCAACCAAAGACAACGCCTCTTGCCAGCTACCTCCGAAATCCAACACAACAGCTCGCAACATATCCTCCTACGTCTGGATAGTTCGCTCAGATTGGCCATCTGTCTAGGGGTGATACGCGGGGCTCATAGCCAATCTGGTACCCAAATCTGTTTGAAAACTCTTCCAAAACCTGGAAGTAAACCTCGGATCTCGGTCGTAAATGATCGAAACGGGCACACCATGAAGTCTAACAACAAAATCAACGTACAGCTTCACCATCTTCTTCAACGAGAAGGTCATCCCATAGGGAATAAAATGTGCAGACTTCGACAGACGATCTATAACCACCCAAATAGCATCGCATCCTCTGCTGGAACGAGGCAGATGCATCACGAAATCCATAGCAATGTGCTCCCAATTCCATTGGGGCACTTCCAAACTCTGCAACAGACCAACAGGTCTCATCCTTTCGGCCTTAACCATCTGGCAATTCAAACAACGAGCGACAAAACCATCAACGTCGCTCTTTAGGCCAGCCCACCAAAAGTGCGGCTTCAAAGCATGGTACATCTTCCGTGCACCAGGATGAACACTATGTCTGCTACAGTGCGCTTCCCGAAGGATCTCCTCCTTCAAGTCATTCAAATTGGGCACAACCAACCTGCCCCGGAAACGCCAACAACCATCGGAAGAGACAGAAAATCTTCAAGTTCGCCAGCCCTGACTTTCAACTTCAACTCGTGGATAGACGGATCAGTCCTCTAAGCTACTCGAATGGTAGAAACAATCTGTGGCTCCACTTGGAACGATGAAACCACAACGCAATCCTCAGTCGGGTAGAATCTCCAACCCGTAGTGCTAAGATTCTCTTGATCCTTGGAGATGTACAACGACGCAAGCATCTCACTAGCCTTCCTGCTCAAAGCATCGGCCACTACGTTCGACTTCCCAGGCTGGTACTTAATCTCACAATCGAAATCTTTTAGCAGATCCATCCACCGACGCTGTCTCATGTTCAATTCAGGCTGCGAAAACAGATACTGCAAACTTTTGTGGTCGGAGTATATCACAAACTGCTCGCCATACAGGCAGTGACGCCAGATCTTCAATGCAAAGACCACCGCCGCTAACTCCAAATCATGGACTGGGTAACGAGTCTCATGTGGTTTCAACTGCCGCGAGGCATACGCAATGACTCGACCATTCTGCATCAACACACAACCCAATTCATTGAGCGAAGCGTCAGAACAAACAAAGAATCCACCTGTACCGGACGGCAGAGCCAACACAGGCGCAGTAGTCAACTTTTCCTTGAGCAGTTTAAAAGCATTCTCGCACTGCTCAGTCCATACAAATTTCTTGTCCTTCTGCGTCAGTTGAGTCATAGGCTTTGCTATACTTGAGAATCCCTCAATGAAGCGACGATAATAGCCAGCCAGACCCAAGAAACTGCGAATCTCGGAAACATTCCTGGGACGCTCCCAGTTCAGAACAGCATCAACCTTACTGGGATTCACCGAAATCCCCTCGGCTGAAATCACATGTCCCAAGAATACGACGCGATCCAACCAGAACTCACACTTGGAAAACTTTGCATACAACTGCTGGTCTCTCAGCATCTGAAGGACAATCCTCAAATGCTCCTTGTGCTCCAAAGGAGTCTTCGAATAGACTAATATGTCGTCGATGAACACGATCACAAACTGATCGATAAACTCATGGAAAACTCGGTTCATCAAATCCATAAGACTGCAGGGGCATTAGTCAAACCAAACGGCATAACCAAAAACTCAAAATGCTCGTACCTCGTACGAAACGCAGTCTTCGCAACATCCTGATCTCTCACTCTCAGCTGATGGTACTCGGAACGAATATCAATCTTTGAATACACAGCAGAACCTTGCAACTGATAAAACAGATCATCGATTCTCGGCAACGGGTACTGGTTCTTCACAGTGGCTTTATTCAACTGGCGAATATCAATGCACATCCGCATTGAGCCATCCTTCTTCTTCACAAACAGTATGGGCGCTCCCCACGGTGACATACTAGGTCGAATAAAACCTTTCTCCAGCAAATCATCTAACTGCACCTTAATTTCTCTCAACTCCGCAGGCGCCAGATGACAAGGGGCACGCGAAATCTGAGCTGTGCTAGGCACCAGCTCTATGCTGAAGTCTATTTCCCTCCTCGGAGGAAAACCAGGAATCTCCTCTGGAAACACATCCGGGAAATGTCTCACCATGGGAACATCACTGAGGTGCACGTGGGAAGAAGAAGACGCATCCAAAGCATAGATCATAAAGCCAGCATTCCCCAAAGACAACAAGCTAAACATCTCCATCGCTGAGACCAACAGGATCTTCGATCTAGAGTCCTGGCCGTAGAAGTCCCACTTCTCGCCAGACAAAGGCCTAAAGCGCACAATCCCATGGAAGCAGTCCACGGAGGCCCTATAGTTTGACAGCACATCCATCCCAACTATGCAATCGAAATCCCAAAGAATCAAACGGATCAAGTTCGCTAACAGGACATGCTCATCAAACCGCAACACACCATCCAACAAAACCTCCAGGGAGAACAAGCTCACACCGCCAGGGGTAGACACGGAAACAGCATCACGCAACGAAATGGTACACAGACCATGCTAAACAACAAAAGAATCAGAAATAAACGAATGCAATGCACCGGTGTCAAACAACACACGTGCAGGAAAATCAAAAACAAGGCAAGTACCTGCGATCACCCGACTCGGTGTCTCCTCGGCCTGCTCCCTAGTGATGGCGTTAACCTGAGCATGCTGGGGTCCTGAGAAGAAAGTCTGAGACGACTGCCCAAAGCGCGAAGGGCCAGGCTGCTGAAACGGCCTAAACTGACCTCCACGACCCTGAGGCTGGGCCACGGTCTGCTGTGATCTAGCTGACGGACACACTCTCGCAAAATGCCCGTACTGACCACAAAGGTTGCAGGAACCCTGCGAAACCTCTGATGGCCAGACTGCTGCGCCACCTGTGGCTGCTGATGCTGCTGCTAGGGCTGATAGGCTGACTGGGAGGACTGTGAAGACTGCGCTCCCTGAATAGTAGGACGACCACCCGACGCTGCCTGCTGCCTACCAGCACGAAGACTACGTAAACCTTCCTCAATGTCGATGGCAATGTCCACAGCCTCAGCGTAAGTTTTGGGCTTACTAGTCAAAACCATCTGATACAACTCTTCATTCAAGCCCTCAATAAACCGAGTCCGCTTGGCCCTCTCCCGGCCAGAAACATGGGGAACATATGCCAACAAAGAAGAGAACTTCCTAGCATACTCCCGAACAGTCATGGAACCCTGCTCCAGATGGTCGAACTCCCGCTCCCGGGCGTTCACATAAGACTCGGGCACATACTCCTGCCGGAAGGTCTCACAAAAGCTATCCCAAGAGATCCCAACACCGGTCTCTAACAAGGTACTCGAAGCGCCTCGCCACCAGCACTCTGCCGCCTTCCTGAGCAAGAGGGTCGCTAAACTCTGTCGAAGATCATCATCATACTGCACCCGATCAAAAAGACCAATGATATTACGGAGCCACGAGTCTGCATCCTCACTAGACTCATCACCATTAAATACTGGAGGGTTCATCCGCTGAAATCGTGCTATCACCACGTCCATACGCTCCACCGGGGGAGGCAAGTCACCAACTTCATCCTCCTCATCACTAACACGAGTATGACTGCGAGCACTACGCCTATCCTCATTCTGTCCTGCTGATTCCTCAAACAGCCCCTACCTCTACCATGACGTCTAGGAGGCATCTACGAAAACACTCAACAAGATCAAGCAAAACAGAACAGATACAGCATAGATTGCATATAACACAGAAATATGCAGCACGTAGTCACATAACCAAGCACATAAAACACACCACATTGTGTCTAGACTCGAGTGTGATCAAAGAAATTGAGCTTATCCCAGCTTAAGCTTTGATACCAAAAATGTCAGGCCTCGTGCTCTAAACAGAGTAAAATCATACAAACACATGCGGAAGCTATCAAAAAACGGGTAAAATTTTCGCTTTTGGCCTGACGGTTTAAAACAATGTAATTTAAAATAAAGCGATACTCAAAATATATCCCAGTTTATAAAAAAAACCAACAGTATAGCATATAACAACCAAAACATATCAGACTCCAACTACTGGATACAATAACGAAGCGCAGGGCATCCCCCTGGCTAACTGATACATATATATATAAATATGCTATACGCAACTGGGACACGCTAACCACCTCCTGGGGTACCACCAGGTGGGTTAAAACCACGACCAACTGTAAAACATGGGTTCCCTGAAAACAACACAAACAAGGAAACAAACCAAGCCCCAGAGGGACATGCGGTCAAACCCCAGTACGGAGAGCAACAGATATAGCTAAAAGAATGCATAAGATAAAATGCAGATGCTATGCATGAGACACCGGATATGAACAGAAGGCTCGACCAACAAGGGAGCTAAGGAACTCAAGCACAGCTCCAAGAATCTGCAACAACAATGGCCACGGGGTGTGTTCACAGTGTGGTAATGAGCCACTCATCGTGACACTACACCCAAATACCAGATGCATCAAACAACTCAACCTGCCGTTGTCTCGCCCATGAACTATGGTAGTTAACCACTCGGCGCATGGTGGCTAACGATCCCAGCAGGGAGATGAGAGTCCGGTATTGCCGCTCGCCCTCGCATCCTGGTAAGAATCAACAACAGCAATACAAGATACGAAACAATGGCTGCAACTGAAATATGAATGCAATATGGAAAATGCGTGTATGCATAAACATAGCAACTAAAATCAACAGCAATCACATATACACACAGCAACATCCATATCAATGCACAAGCAGCCATCTAGAATTCAACCTCACGCCAATTCCCAGCTACTTCAAGCTCAGATCCGTACTTTATACTTTTGTGCAACAATTACTACAAAACAGGCCCGAGAGATCTGGATAGAAACCTGCTAAATACACAACACAGAGATCTCAAAAGCTGCACAGAAACTCACGGCCAATTACAGAATCTCACGGCTGGGAGCCACGCTCAACCAACACAATTACTACCAAAACAACTTACTAGAAGCTTAAACCAAAGCTAGGAACAAGATCTCATCACAAGGGAACGAAGTTCTACCTGCACTACAAAACGCACAATCGGGCAGCAACTTTGCGTTCCTCAACTAGCCAACCACAGCCTCCAAAAGTGGTATGGAATGATAGAGCTTCGCAAGAGGAGTCCAACGCTACCTCGAACGTACCAAACAACGGCCGGAAACGATTGGAATTGCCGGAGAAAAGCTACGGTGAACAGTAAACTAGGGTTCGAAGCGAAGAACACAATCGGGGAAAATATTTCGCTAAGTATGGAATCCGGTGCTTGAAATTGAAGACCAAGTCTTCCTTAAATACATCTCGCAAAAGCTGGTTAAATCATCCACCGACATAACCAGCAGGCACCAACAAACCAGCAGATGCAAAGAACCAACTGCTGAATTCCCAAACCACGCTAAACAAAACGACGTCGTAGAACACTACTTACGACTGGTTCTCAACCAAAAGCTGGACAACCAGACGACTGGTTTAAACATCACGGGAATTCCTCCAAAAGATGGTATCAGTCGCGACATCTAAAACGCAGCGTTGCAACTAATCAAAACGGCGTCGCACCGCTGACGTCATCAAATCTGGTTGATAACTCTCGCGCAATACCAGCCGCAAGCTACAGTAGCGCACCACCAGTCGAAAGCTACAGTAGCGCACAAATCTCTCGCAGCTGGACAACCAGTCGCAACATCCAAACGACGACGTTTCCTTCTCGCGCTACAGTGATATTGGCCCGCGTTGACATCTGCTTCGACTGAACAACCAGCAGGCACACACACGCGATCAGATCTCACACTAGCGCTCCACCAAAACGACGTCGCTCCAACTTATTCAAACGACACCGTATCTAACCCGATACAAAATACGCTAAACCAGCGACTGGTATTTCAAGCACTACCAGATCTCTCCAAACGACGGCGTTTTGGAATCTCATGTTGCCAAATAAACGCTACGACTGGTTTTCACTAAACAACCAGCTCTCACCACAAAATACCAAAAATACGAAGACTTCCAGAATTGCTCCAAATGCTATTTCAGACCCGAAAATGCCAACCAAACTTACAAACAGAGATCTAAACCACCAGAAATCTCTAAAAACCGATACATGCCAACAATTAAATCTTGATTACAAATCCAGGTCTCACATGCCCCGTGTTACTATGTATTGGGGATCTGTATTTGAATTGAGATTTATTGTGGTTATCTGATTGGTATGGGTCTGAGTCAACTCATATTTTGAATTATGAATATTTTGAATGTATGATTTTAAGTTCAGGCCTAAATTATTTCGAAAATTTTTAAGCCCGATTTTTTACGCTTACGTGATTATGTGCTTAATTGTGCTATTATCTTGAGTAATTAGCACGGCGCCAGACATTTTTGATATCAAAGCTTAAACTGGGATAAGCTCGATTTCCTTTGATCACATTCGAGTCTAGGCACAGAGTTTTGATTTGGTTTTGATTGGCTCTGTGACTTATGTGATCTTTTATCTGTCTATGTGATATATCTATCTGCTGTGAGATCTTACCTCTAGACTTGTGTAGATGCCGCCGAGGAGAGGAAGAGGTAGGGCGACTAGACGTACCGAGGAGGAGTCTAGGGCAGGTATTGATGATGATGTTCATCAGGTTGAGAATGTTACTAGGCAGATAGGCGAGATGGAGTTGGTCCTAGCTAGGTTTCAGCGGACGAACCCTCCGATGTTTTCTGCAGCAGAGGGTGGTGTGATGGCTAAGGCTTGGTTAGCTCAGATGGAGGAGTTGTTTGATACTCTGGAGTATGCTCCCGAGAAGAGACTGAAGCTGGCGGTGTTGCAGCTGAGAGACAATGCACATCGCTGGTGGAGAGGTACTTCTCGTATCCTTCGTGATAGTGGGACTGTGATCACCTGGGAGAGCTTCTGTGAGGCTTTTAGACATGAGTATACCCTGGATTCTTTTTATAATACCCTGGAGCGGGAGTTCGATAATCTGAAGCAGGGCAGCATGCGAGTGGCTGAGTATGCCCGACAGTTTTCTGTACTTTTGGTCTATGTGCCACACGTTGCCAACCAAGAGAGAAAAAATAGGAAAAAATTCCTGAAAGGCTTGAGGCCTGATCTGTACCGGATGATTTTGTCTGGGTCACCTGCGACCTATATTGATGCAGTGAACCGAGCGGTGGACACGAGGAGAGTTTGATGGAGGTTGAGGCTCCGATTCAGCCGACTACTAGACGCACCTATTAGCCTGTTCAGGATGCGTCGCAATCTTTCTATTCTCCTCAGGGGTTGCAGCAGCAGCAGTCGAATCTTTTGGTAAAGCGGTGGCGGATCCGGATCCCGTCTCCCGGAGGCGCATCGGAAGTTTAAAATTAAGTGCCGGGATACGTTCAATACAATAAAATCAATACTATAAACCATTCATAGGATGATTTTTGGGGTGTTACCTTGTTGGCGTCTAGGCGCCTGGCTCCGACCAGTTTCACGAGGAAACCGGCACTTCAAACTGTAGGTGGCGGTACATCCTCCAATCCGGTCCACGACCAGAATCACGATTCCTCCGATCAGCCTGCACTAGAAGGCTGATGGATTTTTCCACGGACGGAGTCACCTCGTTGCAATGATCGAAACAAGTCCGATCACACGACGAACGAACGGCGGCGCGGCGCGGCGCGGCGGTGGGCGGCGGCCGTGCGTGTGGATGAGGAAGAGGGGCGGCCGAATTTTGAGTGGAGGCTAGGGTTTTAAAGTTATGATGCAAGTGTTGTGCAACCCTAGGCTCAAGACTATGTATAGGTGTGATGGGCTTGAACCGGCCCATTGGACCAGGGGCGGGACCAGTCCAACGTATGAACATTCGGTTCATCTGCATCACCGTGGTTTCATCATAATTCCGATCGACGATCAGATCGGATCGATCGACTCATTTTCCAAAACTGAATATTATGATGCGAAAACAATTTTTCAGATTACTTAGTCCAAAATGACAGTTTTGCCCCTCAACAGTGGGAAATCGCAATTTGACCCCTGTTGACTTTTAGGAAGTCGCACTCCCTAAAATTATCCTCATATGCTCAACACATTGAGCTCAGTTTCCGTGCGGGAATCATAAATCCAGTACTTGTGTGACCCTCAATGGTTCAGGGATACAGCTAGCCGTGGGCCCGCAACCATTGCGGCTCCGAAATCACAATTTCGGACTTGCCCAACGGATCATGGTAAAGCGCCTAGAAACATCGCCCCATGATCCCCTAGGTATCACTGATAGTGCCTGCAAGAACCAGTTGGTCGTGGTTAGCATACAGTACGGTCCTTTCAATCCATATATCCCGATCAGATCAACGACCATTGGTAAATCGAGAGTCGCTAGAGATCCGATAACTATGCATACATCTTGGAGATCGAATAGTGACATCGCAAGTGTTACTAGATAAACCCATTTACCTAAAACACTTCTAGTACTCTGGAAAGAGATTTATACACTATTATCCCCTCAGATAGCATAGGATATCCACGCATGTAAGCGAGCGGTGAATCCTCGACAACGAGGCATCGACTCCTACATGCATCGGGGTCTCACCCAACCCCGCCGCCTAATGACCCCATGTGAGTCGGCAAACGGGTCAAAGTGAGACGCCTATCATGTAGAGTCTCAATGACGTTTCGAGTCGTGAGGACTAATCAGTACAACCAAGACCTCGGACTTTTCCACTCGACAAATGGTAACCACTTGGAAAGTCAGAACGAGGGTAGTTCGATAGATCACCAGGTCACTATCTTTCTGCATGCTCAGAACATCACAATGTTCCCTACCAATGAAACACGGTACTTCGCATCACAGATACTAGTCTCAAGCTCGGGCGACCTTATCCTCATTTTGACGGCCCAATCGACTAGGAACTAATTCAGAATACACAGTGACTATTAGATGTATTTCATGATAGCCGTCATACCCATTATCGCATCTAACATACACTATGGTGCATTCTAGGTCTTTATCCAACACTATTTTTAACATTATATAAACATAATGAAGATAAAGAATGCCATAAACAAATGCGAAAATCTCCAAGAACTCCTACTCGAGTAGTAACAGCGGGTAGGAGAACAGTAAGAGCTGATTTAACTAGCACTGGTTAAGTCCTTCTTTCAAAGAGCGTCTGATTGAACACTTAGAAAATCTTTCACAACGCTAGCAGGAAATTCAATAGAAACTGGCATCCTTTCCTTCGTGCTAACAGCCAACTATTTGTCCAATCCAAACCTCTAAGGCGCAAAGAAGCCCTTCTCTTACGAACATTGGAGCATCACTTACTCGAATCTCGAAAGACAAAGATAGATAAAGGTGATGATAGAAAGGCTAGCTAACAATCGGATGTTAACCCCTGCAGTCACTTCAGGTCTTTACCTTTAATAGTACCCTTCCTTTCTTCTCAATGATATTCTTAGTTAGTCTTTATCCCTCTCTCAAGTGAGTGAAGTGAGCCATTCCATTGTCCCTGGGTCACGAAGAGTATAAGAATAAGCAAGGAATTTCCTTACTTATGTGATTCTTGAGCAGGTCGGATAAATCATTACAGCGGATCATCGTCGATATCAACGTCCCTTAAAAGGTATTCCAACAAGGCCCTTACTGATCAGTCAGTAGTGCTTTTTTCTGGCGTGATTTTAATCTGATCTTTCCTGGTATGAAAGAGAACTATTGTGGGCCTTAGCCTTGTATATGCTTAAACCCATGACTCGGGGGATAGAACCCGCTCCTCAAGAAAGAGTTCACTAACTCCGCTAGCAGACGCTTTTCAACAGCAGCCTAATTCTCATCTCCGTTCTATTCTATCAAAGGCATGAAGTGAAGGAGCTGAAAGCCACTCCCCCTATGGGGTCGATTTCCTCTTCCTTCCAGATGAATAAGACCATAAGTATAAGTGGGGAGGGCCCTACCTCTTCTCCCTACCCTCCGGTTCATCTTTAGACCGGTCCGTCGATTAAACTACCTGAACCACTTACATAAAGACCCTTCATAACAAACCCATCGAAACACATCTCCAACTGAGACCGAATTCTGCTGTTCTTCCAGTTTTTTACTTATTTGAGCAAGAGGTCTGCTGCTCCGCGGCCAGAGGTCGGTCGACTTTGGCTTCCGGTCCCTCCTAGCTTGCTGCCCCAAGCTTTCCTCCCAGCCGCAAGTGCCTAAAATCGATCATTGTGCTCAACTAAGACCTAGTACCCGTAGCGGGTAGAAAACTTCGCTCTCTCTCTACTAAGCATCGAGTCTAGCTTAACCGCGAGAAACTCCTCCGGAGTTTGGTCCAATTCCCGCTGGAGGCTTTGCGTATAGCTCGCTTGTATGATCCCCCCGAAATTATCATATTTTAGATGAACCAAGAAATGATTCAACGCGGTTAATTTGGAGATGGTAAGGGGGTTTTCTATTTCACCGGGGATATGCACGACCCCGGAACAGTAGAAAGGGGAGGCTAGTGCGTCCCACTACATCATTCCCAATTAGTAGAATGTCATCAACATAAAGTACGAGGAATGTCACAGCGCTTTTAACTACCTTCTTATAAACACATGGATCCTCGGGATTCTTGATGAAACCAAATTCCTTAATTGTTTCATCGAATCTCAGATTCCAACTCCTCGATGCTTGTTTGAGACCGTAGATCGATCTCTGAAGTTTGCATACCTTATGCTCACTTCCCACAGATGTGAAACCCTCAGGCTGCGTCATATAGATCTCTTCCTTAATGTTTCCATTAAGGAACGCAGTTTTCACATCCATTTGCCATATCTCATAGTCGTACCATGCGGCTATGGCTAATAAGATTCTAATTTACATGAACATCGCGACTGGCGAGAAGGTTTCATCATAGTCAACACATTGCCTTTGAGTGTAACCTTTCGCGACCAGTCGTGCCTTGTAGGTCATTACCTTACCATCAGGCCCAATTTTCCTCTTGTATATCCATTTACACCCAATAGGAACAATTCCTTCGGGAGGATTAACAAGAGTCCAAACTTGGTTAGCATGCATTGAGTCAAAGTCAGACTGCATTGCTTCAAGCCAATAATTTGAATCAGCATCGGAATCGCCTCCTTGAAAGTTCTTGGATCAGATCCAACAACTTGATCACCTTGATCATCTTCAAGGAGAAAACCATATCTCTCAGGAGCCCTAGGAACCCTTTCGTATCTCCTAGGTGCGACCATTTCTGGTACTAGCTTTGGAGGCGCAGGAGATTCACTTGGTACTTCAGTTGGTTCTCGAACCTCTTCGAGTTCTACTATCTTGCCATTTCTATCAAGTAGAAATTCCCTTTCCATAAAGGTAGCATTCCTAGAAACAAACACTTTTGTTTCGCTGGGATAGTATAAGTAGTATCCAATGTTATTCTTTGGATACCCAACGAAGTAACATAAGATGGATCTCGTATCCAGCTTATCTCCCACTGTCTGCTTCACGTAAGCAGGACATCCCCAAATCCTCATGTATGAGTATTTGGGTGGTTTGCCCATCCATATCTCATATGGAGTCTTATCCACTGCCTTAGTGTGGACATTGTTCAACAACATTACCGCCGTTTCGAGCGCATAGCCCCAAAACGAGGTAGGAAGCTCAGTGAAGCACATCATAGATCGAACCATGTCCATCAAAGTTCGATTACGACGCTCTGCTACACCATTGAGCTGTGGCGTGGCCGGAGGGGTCCACTGTACAAGAATCCCATTCTCTTTCAGATAGTCTTGAAACTCAGCACTCAAGTATTCACCACCTCGATCGGATCGAAGTTCTTTAATACTTTTGCCTAATTGATTTTCTACTTCAGCCTTGAATTCTTTGAACCTTTCAAAGGATTCAGACTTGTGCTTCATTAAGTACAAGTACCCATACCTAGAGTAATCGTCGGTAAAGGTGATGAAGTATGTGTGACCGTACTTAGTACCAATACTAAGGGGTCACGAAGAGTATAAGAATAAGCAAGGAATTTCCTTACTTATGTGATTCTTGAGCAGGTCGATATCATATATAAAGACTGTCATATACAAGAGTCTATAAACCCACACGCCACAAGTTGGCTAGTTGGGCATCTACTCTAACAATCTCCCACTTTCCCTATAGTCAACTACTCATCAGACGCAGTCCTATTGTTTCACGATGTTTTTCAAACAACGGTCCTGGCAAGGGCTTCGTAAGTGGATCAGCAACGTTGTCCGCAGAGGCGACTATCTCAACTGCTATGTCACCTCTAGCCACAATATCCCGGATTATGTGGTATTTCCTCAGTATATGTTTGGATCTTTGGTGAGACCTAGGCTCCTTTGCCTGCGCAACGGCACCCGTGTTGTCGCAGTACACCGGGACTGGACCAACTCCATCAGGAATGACGCCCAACTCTTGGACGAAATCTCTTATCCAAACCGCCTCCTTAGCAGCAGCTGATGCTGCGATGTACTCAGCCTCAGTGGTTGAATCCGCGACGGTGTATTGCTTGGAACTCTTCCAAGAGACAGCACCACCATTGAGCATGAATACAAATCCAGAGGTTGACTTCGAATCATCCACGTCACATTGGAAGCTAGAATCAGTGTAGCCTTCCAGTTTCAGTTCACCACCCCCATAGACCATGAACATATTCTTAGTCCTTCGCAAGTAATTAAGAATATCCTTCACAGCCTTCCAATGCAATTGGCCGGGGTTGGCCTGGTAGCGGCTTGTGACACTCAGAGCATATGCGACATCCGGTCTAGTCGAGATCATGCCATACATAATAATACCTATTGCCGAGGCATATGGCACACATGTCATACTCTCTATCTCCTCATCAGTCTTTGGACACATAGACTTAGATAGTGTGACCCCGTGGCACATAGGTAGGTGTCCTCTCTTGGACTCTTCCATAGAGAACCTCTTAAGTATGGTATCGATGTAGGTGTCCTGGGTGAGTCCGAGCATCCGTTTCGATCTATCCCGATAGATCTGTATTCCAAGAATATAGGATGCTTCACCCATGTCCTTCGTCGAAAATCTACTAGACAACCAGACTTTAGTTGATTGCAGCATTCCTACATCATTCCCAATTAGTAGAATGTCATCAACATAAAGTACGAGGAATGTCACAGCGCTTTTAACTACCTTCTTATAAACACATGGCTCACTTCAGCCTTGAATTCTTTGAACCTTTCAAAGGATTCAGACTTGTGCTTCATTAAGTACAAGTACCCATACCTAGAGTAATCGTCGGTAAAGGTGATGAAGTATGTGTGACCGTACTTAGTACCAATACTAAATGGGCCGCACACATCAGTATGGATCAAATCCAATAGGCCTTGAGCACGCTCACCCTTGCCCTTGAAGGGTTGCTTAGTCATCTTTCCCTTAAGACAAGATTCACATGTCGGTATTGAGTTAATGTCTGACAGATCAAACATGTCACTCCTAACTAACTTGTTCATCCTACTCAGAGAAATATGACCTATCCTAGCATGCCAAAGTTGTTCTGGGTTTAAGTTATCGTATTTCCTTTTAATCGTTGTTGTATGTGTTTCGACATCGCGAGTTGGAACGTCCTTTAATTTTAAGGTGTATAAATCGTTTTCGCGTTCCCCAATACCAATCAAACATTCATTCTTGTAAATATTGCAAATAGAATTAGCAAACATACAAGAATATCCATCACTATCAAGCATAGAAACAGAAATAATGTTCTTTATTAATTCGGGAACAAACAAAACGTTTCTCAATAACAACTTAAAATCAGAAGACAGAAATAAATAAACATATCATATAGCTACTGCAGCAACTCTTGCTCCATTGCCAAGCCTCAACTGGGTCTCACCCTCTCTAAGACGTCGTCTTCTCGTCATCACCTGCAAATCATTGCAGATATGAGATCCACATCCGGTATCAAGTACCCAAGAAGTCGAATTAAGAGACATATTTATTTCGATATAGAACATACCTTTCGCAGTTCGCAACTGCTCGAGGTACTCCTTGCAGTTCCTCCTCCAATGCCCAGGCTTGTGGCAGTGGTGGCAAACATCCTCAGTCTTGTTTGTCTTGGAAGCCTTTTCGTAAGTGGATCAGCAACGTTGTCCGTAGAGGCGACTCTCTCAACTGCTATGTCACCTCTAGCCACAATATCCCGGATTATGTGGTATTTCCTCAGTATATGTTTGGATCTTTGGTGAGACCTAGGCTCCTTTGCCTGCGCAACAGCACCCGTGTTGTCGCAGTACACCGGGACTGGACCAACTCCATCAGGAATGACGCCCAACTCTTGGACGAAATCCCTTATCCAAACCGCCTCCTTAGCAGCAGCTGATGCTGTGATGTACTCATCCTCAGTGGTTGAATCCGCGATGGTGTATTGCTTGGAACTCTTCCAAGAGACAGCACCACCATTGAGCATGAATACAAATCCAGAGGTTGACTTCGAATCATCCACGTCACATTGGAAGCTAGAATCAGTGTAGCATTCCAGTTTCAGTTCACCACCCCCATAGACCATGAACATATTCTTAGTTCTTCGCAAGTACTTAAGAATATCCTTCACAGCCTTCCAATTCAATTGGCCGGGGTTGGCCTGGTAGCGGCTCGTGACACTCAGAGCATATGCGACATCCGGTCTAGTCGAGATCATGCCATACATAATACTACCTATTGCCGAGGTATATGGCACACATGTCATACTCTCTATCTCCTCATCAGTCTTTGGACACATAGACTTAGATAGAGTGACCCCGTGGCACATAGGTAGGTGTCCTCTCTTGGACTCTTCCATAGAGAACCTCTTAAGTATGGTATCGATGTAGGTGGCCTGGGTGAGTCCGAGCATCCGTTTCGATCTATCCCGATAGATCTGTATTCCAAGAATATAGGATGCTTCACCCATGTCCTTCGTCGAAAATCTACTAGACAACCAGACTTTAGTTGATTGCAGCATTCCTATATCATTCCCAATGAGTAGAATGTCATCAAAATAAAGTACGATGAATGTCACAGCGCTTTTAACTACCTTCTTGTAAACACATGGCTCCTCGGGATTCTTGATGAAACCAAATTCCTTAATTGTTTCATAGAATCTCAGGTTCCAACTCCTCGATGCTTGTTTGAGGCCGTAGATCGATCTCTGAAGTTTGCATACCTTATGCTCACTTCCCACAGATGTGAAACCCTCAGGCTGCGTCATATAGATCTCTTCCTTAATGTTTCCATTAAGGAACGCAGTTTTCACATCCATTTGCCATATCTCATAGTCGTACCATGTGGCTATGGCTAATAAGAATGTAATTGACTTGAACATCGCGACTGGCGAGAAGGTTTCATCATAGTCAACACCTTGCCTTTGAGTGTAACCTTTCGTGACCAGTCGTGCCTTTAGGTCATTACCTTACCATCAGGCCCAAGTTTCCTCTTGTATATCCATTTACACACAATAGGAACAATTCCTTCGGGAGGATTAACAAGAGTCCAAACTTGGTTAGCATGCATTGAGTCAAACTCAGACTGCATTGCTTCAAGCCACAAATTTGAATCAGCATCGGAAATCGCCTCCTTGAAAGTTCTTGGATCAGATCCAACAACTTGATCACCTTGATCATCTTCAAGGAGAAAACCATATCTCTCAGGAGCCCTAGGAACCATTTCGGATCTCCTAGGTGCGACCATTTATGGTACTGGCTCTGGAGGCGTAGGAGATTCACTTGGTACTTCAGTTGGTTCTCGAACCTCTTCGATTTCTACTATCTTGCCTTTTCTATCAAGTAGAAATTCCCTTTCCATAAAGGTAGCATTCCTAGAAACAAACACTTTTGTTTCGCAGGGATAGTAAAAGTAGTATCCAATGAAATTCTTTGGATACCCAACGAAGTAACATAAGATGGATCTCGTATCCAGATTATCTCCCACTGTCTGCTTCACGTAAGCAGGACATCCCCAAATCCTCATGTATGAGTATTTGGGTGGTTTGCCCATCCATATCTCATATGGAGTCTTATCCACTGCCTTAGTGTGGACATTGTTCAACAACATTACCGCCGTTTCGTGCACATAGACCCAAAACGAGGTAGGAAGCTCAGTGAAGCTCATCATAGATCGAACCATGTCCATCAAAGTTCGATTACGACGCTCCGCTACACCATTGAGCTGTGGCATGGCCGGAGGGGTCCACTGTGCAAGAATCCCATTCTCTTTCAGATAGTCTTGAAACTCAGCACTCAAGTATTCACCACCTCGATCGGATCGAAGTACTTTAATACTTTTGCCTAATAGATTTTCTACTTCAGTCTTGAATTCTTTGAACCTTTCAAAGGATTCAGACTTGTGCTTCATTAAGTACAAGTACCCATACCTAGAGTGATCGTCGGTAAAGGTGATGAAGTATGTGTGACCATACATAGTACCAATACTAAATGGGCCACACACATCAGTATGGATCAAATCCAATAGGCCCTTCTTCGCAGAGGAAGAAGAGCCCATAAGGAGGACGGGCTTGTCCTTCTTTATGGTTCCTTCGAACACTACAAGCATGTTAACCACCTCTTCAAGGGTGGCTGCCAGCTTGTTCATGTTGAAGTTGACCACAAAGGGGTCGAATGCAGCAGGCAGTGAGAGGAGAAGCATATCCACAGACAGCTCGTGTGGAAGTGTGATACCAAGGCCCGACAGCTTTTCAACGAGCCCAATCATACGAACCCCATTCTCGCGGACCGAAGTCCCATCGTGCATGCCGCTCGTCATAAGCTCCTTGACAGCCGTGAACCTCTCATGTCGAGAGTTCTCCCCATACAGTTCTTTGAGATGAAAAAGTATGTCAGCAGCATACTTTGTCTTCTCAAAGCGTCGTTGCATTTCGTTAGACATCGATGCCATCACATAGCATCGAGTCTTAAGCTCGTCGTCCCACCATTGCTGAAGCGTCACCAGCTCCTCAGGGCTGATATCGGCAGGGGCTTCCTTCGGAGGGCTCTTCTCTATCGTATAATGAAGTTTCTCCGAAGCCAACACAATGTTGAGGTTTCGAAGCCAGTCTTGGTAGTTCAGACCGGTGAACTTGTTGCTATCCAGTATAGCAGCGAGTGGGTTTTTGATCGAAGACATTATAAATGCAGTTATACTGAAAAGAAAACAGACATATATTACTGACTATATATGAAGTAACGCTAAGACATAAAACAAGGTCGTTTAGTTCTATGAATTACCCTCCCACTATTTTAACGATTTCACCACCCTCTAATGAAATCGGGAAAACACGTTCCCTTATTGGGTACACGGAGCCCAATCAAGAGATCACGGATCCGAATAATATCAGCCATCCATGATCCCTAAAAGGTAGTTTCCGATTGCAACCGGTGCAACCTCCATGTATTTTACTCACGTCCAGTAAGGGCCCAATAATAAGACGCTGTTTACTATCACGTGTCAAGATGACCCATCAATATTGAGTCATGAAGGACGGTCCCCTTAGCGTCCCCAATAATATGAGCCAACGTTAAAAGGAGTTCCAACCGACTCACAACAATTTTCAATGGCATGGACAGCTTTCCGGCATACATGACCCCCTCAATAATATGAGCCGGGCCATGTATACGGGTAGCATCGGCGTACACCCATTGTTGATGGAAGGTAGGGAAATTTAAACAAATTTAAATTCCCTTCGGTTTATCGAATAAACTTTTATCTTGATATTAGTTTTAAATCGTATTTAAAACGAGGGATTTTATTTTCGAAAATTTGGTCTCATGCAATATATTTTAAATCATATTTAAAACATGCGGATTCAACTAACTATATATCACATATATAAACATTGGGATGATCGATCGCGAGAGATATGCAGTCCGTGGTTGCCAATCACGGACCTGGGTCCAATCCTAGGTGAAATGCAATATGCAATGCAATCCTATTACATATGCTTCCGGTTTTCCCCCTCAACAGCGGGAAATCGCAATTTGACCCCTGTTGACTTTTAGGAAGTCGCACTCCCTAAAATTCTCCTCATATGCTCAAAACATTGAGCTCAGTTTCCGTGCGGGAATCATGAAATCCAGTACTTGTGTAACCCTCAATGGTTCAGGGATACAGCTAGCCGTGGGCCCGCAACCATTGCGGCTCCGAAATCACAATTTCGGACTTGCCCAACGGATCATGGTGAAGCGCCTAGCAACATCGCCCCATGATCCCCTAGGTATCACTGATAGTGCCTGCAAGAACCAGTTGGTCGTGGTTAGCATACAGTACGGTCCTTTCAATCCATATATCCCGATCAGATCAACGACCATTGGTAAATCGAGAGTCGCTAGAGATCCGATAACTATGCATACAACTTGGAGATCGAATAGTGACATCGCAAGTGTTACTAGGTAAACCCATTTACCTAAAACACTTCTAGTACTCTGGCCAGAGATTTATACACTATTATCCCCTCAGATAGCATAGGATATCCACGCATGTAAGCGAGCGGTGAATCCTCGACAACGAGGCATCGAATCCTACATGCATCGGGGTCTCACCCAACCCCGCCGCCTAATGACCCCAAGTTAGTCGGCAAACGGGTCAAAGTGAGACGCCTATCATGTAGAGTCTCAATGACTTTTCGAGTCGTGAGGACTAATCAGTACAACCAAGACCTCAGACTTTTCCACTCGACAAATGGTAACCACTTGGAAAGTCAGAACGAGGGTAGTTCGATAGATCACCAGGTCACTATCTATCTGCATGCTCAGAACATCACAATGTTCCCTACCAATGAAACACGGTACTTCGCATCGCAGATACTAGTCTCAAGCTCGGGCGGCCTTATCCTCATTTTGACGGCCCAATCGACTAGGAACTAATTCAGAATACACAGTGACTATTAGATGTCTTTCATGATAGCCGTCATACCCACTATCGCATCTAACATACACTATGGTGCCTTCTTGGTCTTTATCCAACACTATTGTTAACATTATATAAACATAATGAAGATAAAGAATGCCATAAACAAATGCGAAAATCTCCAAGAACTCCTACTCTAGTAGTAACAGCGGGTAGGAGAACAGTAAGACCTGATTTAACTAGCACTAGTTATGTCCTTCTTTCCAAGAGCGTCTGAACACTTAGAAAATCTTTCACAAGGCTAGCAGGAAATTCAATAGCAACTGGCATCCTTTCCTTCGTGCTAACAGCCAACTATTTGTCCAATCCAAACCTCTAAGGCGCAAAGAAGCCCTTCTCTTACGAACATTGGAGCATCACTTACTCTAATCTCGAAAGACAAAGATAGATAAAGGTGATGATAGAAAGGCTAGCTAACAATCGGATGTTAACCCCTACAGTCACTTCAGGCCTTTACCTTTAATAGTACCCTTCTTTTCTTCTCAATGATATTCTTAGTTAGTCTTTATCCCTCTCTCAAGTGAGTGAAGTGAGCCATTCCATTGTCCCTGGGTCACGAAGTAAGTGGATCAGCAACGTTGTCCGTAGAGGCGACTCTCTCAACTGCTATGTCACCTCTAGCCACAATATCCCGGATTATGTGGTATTTCCTCAGTATATGTTTGGATCTTTGGTGAGACCTAGGCTCCTTTGCCTGCGCAACAGCACCCGTGTTGTCGCAGTACACCGGGACTGGACCAACTCCATCAGGAATGACGCCCAACTCTTGGACGAAATCCCTTATCCAAACCGCCTCCTTAGCAGCAGCTGATGCTGTGATGTACTCATCCTCAGTGGTTGAATCCGCGATGGTGTATTGCTTGGAACTCTTCCAAGAGACAGCACCACCATTGAGCATGAATACAAATCCAGAGGTTGACTTCGAATCATCCACGTCACATTGGAAGCTAGAATCAGTGTAGCATTCCAGTTTCAGTTCACCACCCCCATAGACCATGAACATATTCTTAGTTCTTCGCAAGTACTTAAGAATATCCTTCACAGCCTTCCAATTCAATTGGCCGGGGTTGGCCTGGTAGCGGCTCGTGACACTCAGAGCATATGCGACATCCGGTCTAGTCGAGATCATGCCATACATAATACTACCTATTGCCGAGGTATATGGCACACATGTCATACTCTCTATCTCCTCATCAGTCTTTGGACACATAGACTTAGATAGAGTGACCCCGTGGCACATAGGTAGGTGTCCTCTCTTGGACTCTTCCATAGAGAACCTCTTAAGTATGGTATCGATGTAGGTGGCCTGGGTGAGTCCGAGCATCCGTTTCGATCTATCCCGATAGATCTGTATTCCAAGAATATAGGATGCTTCACCCATGTCCTTCGTCGAAAATCTACTAGACAACCAGACTTTAGTTGATTGCAGCATTCCTATATCATTCCCAATGAGTAGAATGTCATCAAAATAAAGTACGATGAATGTCACAGCGCTTTTAACTACCTTCTTGTAAACACATGGCTCCTCGGGATTCTTGATGAAACCAAATTCCTTAATTGTTTCATAGAATCTCAGGTTCCAACTCCTCGATGCTTGTTTGAGGCCGTAGATCGATCTCTGAAGTTTGCATACCTTATGCTCACTTCCCACAGATGTGAAACCCTCAGGCTGCGTCATATAGATCTCTTCCTTAATGTTTCCATTAAGGAACGCAGTTTTCACATCCATTTGCCATATCTCATAGTCGTACCATGTGGCTATGGCTAATAAGAATGTAATTGACTTGAACATCGCGACTGGCGAGAAGGTTTCATCATAGTCAACACCTTGCCTTTGAGTGTAACCTTTCGTGACCAGTCGTGCCTTTAGGTCATTACCTTACCATCAGGCCCAAGTTTCCTCTTGTATATCCATTTACACACAATAGGAACAATTCCTTCGGGAGGATTAACAAGAGTCCAAACTTGGTTAGCATGCATTGAGTCAAACTCAGACTGCATTGCTTCAAGCCACAAATTTGAATCAGCATCGGAAATCGCCTCCTTGAAAGTTCTTGGATCAGATCCAACAACTTGATCACCTTGATCATCTTCAAGGAGAAAACCATATCTCTCAGGAGCCCTAGGAACCATTTCGGATCTCCTAGGTGCGACCATTTATGGTACTGGCTCTGGAGGCGTAGGAGATTCACTTGGTACTTCAGTTGGTTCTCGAACCTCTTCGATTTCTACTATCTTGCCTTTTCTATCAAGTAGAAATTCCCTTTCCATAAAGGTAGCATTCCTAGAAACAAACACTTTTGTTTCGCAGGGATAGTAAAAGTAGTATCCAATGAAATTCTTTGGATACCCAACGAAGTAACATAAGATGGATCTCGTATCCAGATTATCTCCCACTGTCTGCTTCACGTAAGCAGGACATCCCCAAATCCTCATGTATGAGTATTTGGGTGGTTTGCCCATCCATATCTCATATGGAGTCTTATCCACTGCCTTAGTGTGGACATTGTTCAACAACATTACCGCCGTTTCGTGCACATAGACCCAAAACGAGGTAGGAAGCTCAGTGAAGCTCATCATAGATCGAACCATGTCCATCAAAGTTCGATTACGACGCTCCGCTACACCATTGAGCTGTGGCATGGCCGGAGGGGTCCACTGTGCAAGAATCCCATTCTCTTTCAGATAGTCTTGAAACTCAGCACTCAAGTATTCACCACCTCGATCGGATCGAAGTACTTTAATACTTTTGCCTAATAGATTTTCTACTTCAGTCTTGAATTCTTTGAACCTTTCAAAGGATTCAGACTTGTGCTTCATTAAGTACAAGTACCCATACCTAGAGTGATCGTCGGTAAAGGTGATGAAGTATGTGTGACCATACATAGTACCAATACTAAATGGGCCACACACATCAGTATGGATCAAATCCAATAGGTACAGTTCTTTGAGATGAAAAAGTATGTCAGCAGCATACTTCGTCTTCTCAAAACGCCGTTGCATTTCATTGGACATCGATGCCATCACATAGCATCGAGTCTTAAGCTCGTCGTCCCACCATTGCTGAAGCGTCACCAGCTCCTCAGGGCTGATATCAGCAGGGGCTTTCTTCGGAGGGCTCTTCTCTATCGTATAAAGAAGTTTCTCCGAAGCCAACCCAATGTTGAGGTTTCAAAGCTAGTCTTGGTAGTTCAGACCGGTGAACTTGTTGCTATCCGGTATATCAGCGAGTGGGTTTTTGAACGAAGACATTATTAAGCAGTAGTACTAAAAGAAAACAGACAATCATCACTAACTATATATAAAATAATCGCTAAGACATAAAACAAGGTCGTTAAGTTTTATGAATTACCCTCCCACTATTTTAACGATTTCACCACCCTCTAATGAAATCGGGAAAACACGTTCCCTATTGGGTACTACGGAGCCCAATCAAGAGATCACGGACCCGACTAGTATCAGCCATCCATGATCCCTAAAAGGTAGTTTCCGATTGCAACCGGTGCAACCTCCATGTATTTTACTCACGTCCAGTAAGGGCCCAATAATAAGACGCTGTTTACTATCACGTGTCAAGATGACCCATCAATATTGAGTCATGAAGGACGGTCCCCTTAGCGTCCCCAATAATATGAGCCAACGTTAAAAGGAGTTCCAACCGACTCACAACAATTGTCAATGGCGTGGACAGCTTTCCGGCATACATGACCCCCTCAATAATATGAGTCGGGCCATGTATACGGGTAGCATCGGCGTACACCCATTGTTGATGGAAGGTAGGGAAATTTAAACAAATTTAAATCTCCTTCGGTTTATCGAATAAACTTTTATCTTGATATTAGTTTTAAATCGTATTTAAAACGAGGGATTTTATTTTCGAAAATTTGGTCTCATGCAATATATTTTAAATCATATTTAAAACATGCGGATTCAACTAACTATATATCACATATATAAACATTGGGATGATCGATCGCGAGAGCTATGCAGTCCGTGGTTGCCAATCACGGACCTGGGTCCAATCCTAGGTAAAATGCAATATACAATGCAATCCTATTACATATGCTTCAGGTTTTACAGATATTCGGTCTTCAATATCTTTGATCGTCATCGGGCCCACCATCTTCAAAAGTCCTCCCACTAAGTCTAGTAATTTACAATAAATTTCCATGACACATAAGGGATACATTTTAAGGGGTGGGAACGGGCCACAAATAGACCCACTTTTATAAAATGATAACCATAAATATTACAACCGAAATCAAAAAAACCTAAAGCATACACCTAACACATTTGGGCACGGCTCTCGATCATCACAATCATGCAATCAATCTAATTAATTTGCATAAATTAAATAATAAAATTATTTATCGCAAAATCATATTTTAATCATAAAATCATATTTTACAATCAAAATCATATCTTGCAATTTTAATTGCATCATATTGGGCCAAAAACAATTTGGGCCCAAAATCTCAAAAATTTCAAAATTGACCAAAACCGGCCCGATATCGAATATCGACCCGAAAAATTCATGGGCTGCCCGGGTGTGAGGCTCTCTGCTCACAATTAATCCTCCAATTTCAATCAGTGAGTTATTAGTGTAAACTAAACAAGTTTAATAATTCTAATCTAGTTCATACATAAGCTACTTAAAAAAAATATTTCAAACCAGCAGAAGCGTAAATCAGCAGAAGCAACAAGGCAAAGCTTGTATCGAAAATAATATTTATTTATACGAATGCTGCATGGTTTATAGCAATTACAAACTAAGTTCACTAGTACACGCTTATATTTTATATACAAAACCAGACTTGAGCAACCTAACGCCAACAGTCCAAACATCTAGACTATCAGCTGGTGTTTAATCTTCCTGCTGTTGATCTAGCGTCTAGGTAGTTATCTCTCGTTACCCATGGTTGCTCCCCCACTAGTTTTTTCTTCCTGTTGTCATGCACACATACAAAACAAAACAACAGCCGGATAAACTCCGGTGAGAATCATCTCAGTATAATCAGCAGGTACGCATAATAACAATAAAATGCACAACAGTTTATCAACTGTAAAACAAATGCAATGTCATGTAATGATTCAAGTTCTCTTCTTCGATCTCAGAATTGATTCCATATCAGTTCGACGACATCAAGATTCGTATCCGATCTTGACATGAATATTCATCTATCGAAACCATCTCCGGCTTTGAAAATCAGGCCAACTCAATCCTGGGCATTAGAATCAATTCAATTCTCTTCACTATGCAAACTCATGCAAATATAAAAGATCCACTACCTGTGATGGATCGACATACACATAACTCAAGTTCTAAATAAAGAACAGTAATCAAATATGTATGTGATTTCAGCGGAATACTCAAGAACTATCATTCTCGAGTAATCTAGTTCCTGACTCTTCTGTCAGATTATACCTTTGTTCCTCTGTTTTCAAAATGCTTCAGTTAATGTTCTTACACTCTATTCCTCACTTCCGAAGATACTTGCAAGATCAAAGGTCGATAACTGAAATCCAGATGTTCACAGCATTTCAAATTCATTCCTATTTATAGACAATCGATCTCTGTATTTCTGCAGCATGTTCTTACACTCTATTCCTCACTTCCGAAGATACTTGCAAGATCAAAGGTCGATAACTGAAATCCAGATGTTCACAGCATTTCAAATTCATTCCTATTTATAGACAATCGATCTCTGTATTTCTGCAGCATTTCCAACGTGTTCTATGTAAGTTCCACGTGTCATGCTGAGTATTCAAACACGATATACTCCCACCGCTTCGAAGGTGGATAACGATAAACAGATTCCTCAACTACTGTTGATCGTCCTCAGTTGCTGTTCGAATATCGTTGTTCTTCAGCAGACGCAACCACCAGCTATAGTAGTAACCAGTCGCAACAACAGGAATCCAGTCGCAACATTTCAAAACTCAATACGATGTCGTTATAACTAATCTCAACGACGTCATAACATATCCTCAGCTGGTATTACTTCGATTAAAAGAAACCAGCAGCTGGTCGCTCTCTTATTCCAACGGCTGATTTCGCAACATTAGTCGAAACGGTATCGTATCAATATTTCCTGTTTATAATCAAAACGGTGTCGCATTGTTCCCTCGACTGGATACCAACAGATACCGCAAACTCTCGACTGATTTCCAATTCCTCGTCTGGTTCTTAAACGACATCGTATCAAGTCTCATAGTCATAAGTCAAAACGCTGTCGTATTATTCTTTCAGCTGGAACCATTTTCCCTTCATCTGATTTGCGTTTATTATCAAAACGACGACGTCGTGCCTACGACATCATCAATCAGCCGATACATCAATAATCAGCAGATACACATTAATAACCAGCAGGTACATAAACCAGCAGATGTGTGAGAAACTCTTGCTGTTGATTCCTTGTGCGTAACAGTAACCAACACGTGGCGCTCTCGCATTAACTCTTGTATTCGCGCGTTTGTTTCCAGCTGAGCCAAACAATTAACGCTTCACGCCTCAACTGAATTTCAAAATTCCACCAGTCGCGAGCTACAGTAACCTGCTGCTGATTTTATCAAATCGCTTCGCCTGGTTACTTCGTCTGGTTCTCACATTTTGCGCGATTTAACGATACACAGTTCCTGAATCACCCAACACTTCCAGAAGAAATCTGAGCTCATAATCAAGCTTCATTAATTCGTAATTGTCGAAATGTTAAACTAATCATCTTCTTAATGATTCTTGGCATTACATTTCTCCCCCTCTAAGATTCGAGTTCATCCTCGAACTCATCAGCAGTCGCTATCTATATATGAACATAAGGAGAAATTGATGCTGAACAAGAGCTAACCTTATTGGAAGAGATAAGGGAATCGTTGTTTTATGTCATCTTCTACTTCCCACGTTGCTTCTTCAACGCCATGTCGATTCCATTGAATCTTCACTAATGGAATCATCTTCGTTCGAAGTTGTTTTTCTTTCCGATCAAGAATCTGAATTGGTTGTTCAAAATCGCTCAGAATTTTATCCAACTCAGCTTCTTCGGCAGGAATAATATGAGAAGTATCAGGCATATATTTTCTCAGCATAGATACATGAAAAACATCATGTATACCCGAAAGAGATGGAGGTAAAGCCAATTTCGTTACAAAATCCATGGAAATATGATCCCATTTCCATTCAGGAACTGATAGACTCTGTAATAAACCAGCGGGTTTCTTTCTTTCCGCTTTCACCTGCTGGCAGTTCAAACACTTTGAAACAAATTCAGTCACATCAGTCTTCATTTGTTTCCACCAGTATTGTTTCTTCAAATCGTTATACAATTTCCTGCCACCAGGGTGAATGCTGAATTTACTTCGATGGGCTTCATTCAAAATTTGTTCTTTCAATTCAACGACATCTGGAACAACAAGTCTGCTGTTCACATGCAACACATCTTCGTTGTTTATGCAAAATTCAGATTGATGTCCTGATTTTATCATTTCAACAGATCGTTGAATATTCAAATCTCTCTTTTGAGCCTCTTTAATTCGAATCAACAGTTCAGGTTCAGCACTGATAGCACAAATTCTCATTGGTTTTCTTTCTGTTTCAAATACATATCCAGAAATGCAGCACGTTTCTATCAAATTCGATACTCCTATCGTAGTCAAAGATAGAGCACAAATCTTCCTACTCAGAGCATCAGCTGCTGCATTCGATTTCCCTGGATAATACTTGATCTCACAATCAAAATCTTTCAATAAATCCAGCCATCTTCGTTGTCTCATATTCAATTCTGACTGGGAAAATAGATACTTCAGACTCTTATGATCAGAAAAGGTGATCCCTTACCATAAAATTTCCACTCATCAGCATTTTCTGGTTTGAATCGAACCACCTTCTGAAAACAATCTACTGTTGCTCTATACTTGGTTAGCATATCTATGCCCACGATACAATCAAATCAGATAATCCGAGCACAACACAATCAATTTCAATTGCGTGACCCTCGAACTGTAACACACAATTTCTCACCGCTGTGATCGATAACATTCCTTTCCCCAAAGGTGAAGAAACCGATACTATTTCAGTTAAAGGTTCAGTAGATAACTTATGTGATATCACAAATTTCTCAGAGATAAAGGTGTTTGTTGCACCAGTATCAATTAATACATAAGCTGGAAAGTTGCACAAGTAGCAGTTACCTGAAATAACATCGTCTGGGGCTGCTTGTGCTTGCTCTTCGGTCAATGCAAATACTTTTGCTTGTTGCTTAGGAGGTTGGCTCACTGTCTGGCTTCCTCCTTGTCTACTTTGTTGTGGATTTTGAGGTTGATAAGAATGTACAGAAGAGGCTTGCCTTTCTGGTGTTGGCATTGTTCTTGCTGCTGCTGAATTCTGAAAATTCCCAGAATTACGCTGAGGACATATTCTTGCGAAATGTCCCGGCTGATTACAAATACGACAGAGGACAGACACTCCTCGACATTGTTCGGTGGCATGTTTCCCTCCACACTTGGTACAATAATCGCCAGCTTGTTGTCCAGTTTGCATTTGTTGAAAATCGCTCGAGCTGGAAGAACTGCTAGTTCCAGATCGTTTGAATTGCTTTCCTTTTCCTTTAAAGAAGTTTTTCTTTTTCCCACTGCTGCTGCTTCCAGCATCAAAATGAGGGGGTGGTGGAATCTGTTGGTTCTCTGCTGCTTTGGCTACTGCTGGCACAAATTGTGCTCTTCGCTGCCTTAGTAATCCAGCTTCAGCTCCTTTTGCCCGGTTCAACGCATCGGCAAAAGTATTTGGTCTCCCCGTATTTACCAAAGTAAATACATCTGGATTCAATCCATTAATGAATTGATCCGCTTGTGCTTCATCATTCATAGCAACATGTGGCGCAAATTTCAGTAAACTCATGAACTTGGCAACATAATCCTCTATATTCAACTGTCCTTGTCGCAAGTTCGCGAATTCTGCTCCTTTATCCTTCCTATAAGAAACTGGGAAGAATCGTTGATAGAAAGATATTCGAAATACTGCCCACGTAATCACAGTACCCTGATTTTCAAGCGCTTTATTTGTTGCTACCCACCAGCTTTTCCCAACACCATGTAACTGGTTTATAATCAGTTTCACCCGACGCTCATCAGTATAGTAAAGTGCTTCGAACAACTACTCAATATCTTCTAACCAATTTTCACAATCAATAGCACTTTCTGTTCCTGTCAATGTCGGTGGTTTAAATGACTGGAATCTTTTCAACAAAGTTTCCATTGGAGTAGCAGTTGCATTCAAAACCTCAGTAGATGTACTAACCTGTTATGTCCGCCGATTCGTGGTTCTTCGAGGAGGCATATCTAGGAAGCAAACAGATGTGTTTATCATTTCTCATCAATCAATAACAAATCAATTTCAGTCCCTCCTCTGATTAGCATACATCAATGTACTTCTGCTCAAAAGTTCGAGTGCTGATTCATACTTCAATCAATACATGCTGTTAATCACTTCCAGCGCATGTATTTCTCATAGTTCTTCGGTATATTCTTACCATTTATTCACAAAATCATGTGATATAAATTCAAAAGCAGTAAGACAGTTACCACACAAGCATGCCATCCATGATCTAATCAATCAGGAAGAACTTGATCTACCCCACTCATCTAGTTCAAAGATCTCACTATTGTAGTAAAGCTCTGATACCACCTGTTGTGAGGCTCTCTGCTCACAATTAATCCTCCAATTTCAATCAGTGGGTTATTAGTGTAAACTAAACAAGTTTAATAATTCTAATCTAGTTCATACATAAGCTACTTAAAAAAAAAATTCAAACCAGCAGAAAACGACGTCGTAACATATCCTCAGCTGGTATTACTTCGATTAAAAGAAACCAGCAGCTGGTCGCTCTCTTATTCCAACGGCTGATTTCGCAACATTAGTCGAAACGGTATCGTATCAATATTTCCTGTTTATAATCAAAACGGTGTCGCATTGTTCCCTCACTCAAAACGATGTCGTTATAACTAATCTCAACGACGTCGTAACATATCCTCAGCTGGTATTACTTCGATTAAAAGAAACCAGCAGCTGGTCGCTCTCTTATTCCAACGGCTGATTTCGCAACATTAGTCGAAACGGTATCGTATCAATATTTCCTGTTTATAATCAAAACGGTGTCGCATTGTTCCCTCGACTGGATACCAACAGATACCGCAAACTCTCGACTGATTTCCAATTCCTCGTCTGGTTCTTAAACGACATCGTATCAAGTCTCTTAGTCATAAGTCAAAACGCTGTCGTATTATTCTTTCAGCTGGAACCATTTTCCCTTCGTCTGATTTGCGTTTATTATCAAAACGACGACGTCGCGCCTACGACATCATCAATCAGCCGATACATCAATAATCAGCAGATACACATTAATAACCAGCAGGTACATAAACCAGCAGATGCGTGAGAAACTCTTGCTGCTGATTCCTTGTGCGTAACAGTAACCAACACGTGGCGCTCTCGCATTAACTCTTGTATTCGCGCGTTTGTTTCCAGCTGAGACAAAAAATTAACGCTTCACGCCTCAACTGAATTTCAAAATTCCACCAGTCGCGAGCTACAGTAACCTGCTGCTGATTTTATCAAATCTCTTCGCCTGGTTACTTCGTCTGGTTCTCACATTTTGCGTGATTTAACGATACACAGTTCCTGAATCACCCAACACTTCCAGAATAAATCCGAGCTCATAATCAAGCTTCATTAATTCGTAATTGTCGAAATGTTAAACTAATCCTCTTCTTAATGATTCTGGGCATTACACCGGGATAGGCCCGAACTAAACCTAAAAGTAAAATTCAGCCGTCGCAACAATCTGCCGGAGATCGTCGCCGGACGGTGGCCGCCGTGCGGCCTCCACCGCCAACAATCACGTGCGGTGCAAGGCCGCACGCGATGTCTCGCATCGCCGCGCCATTCCAGGCGCACGGCCGCGCGCCGCTCTCGGCCATTGCACAAACCTGTGCGTGAGGCCAGCGGCCTTTGGCCGGCCACCATGCGCGGGCCGCGCGCGGTAAATCGAGATTCGCTAGAGATCCGATAACTATGCATACATCTTGGAGATCGAATAGTGACATCACGAGTGTTACTAGGTAAACCCATTTACCTAAAACACTTCTAGTACTCTGGCCAGACATTTATACACTATTATCCCCTCCGATCAGATCAACGACCATTGGTAAATCGAGAGTCGCTAGAGATCCGATAACTATGCATACATCTTGGAGATCGAATAGTGACATCACGAGTGTTACTAGGTAAACCCATTTACCTAAAACACTTCTAGTACTCTGGCCAGACATTTATACACTATTATCCCCTCAGATAGCATAGGATATCCACGCATGTAAGCGAGCGGTGAATCCTCGACAACGAGACATCGACTCCTACATGCATCGGGGTCTCACCCAACCCTGCCGCCAAATGACCCCAAGTGAGTCGGCAAACAGGTCAAAGTGAGACGCCTATCATGTAGAGTCTCAATGACGTTTCGAGTCGTGAGGACTAATCAGTACAACCAAGACCTCGGACTTTTCCACTCGACAAATGGTAACCACTTGGAAAGTCCGAACGAGGGTAGTTCGATAGATCACCAGGTCACTATCTATCTGCATGATCAGAACATCATAATGTTGCCTACCAATGAAACACGGTACTACGCATCGTAGATACTATTCTCAAGCTCGGGTGGCCTTATCCTCATTTTGACGGCCCAATCGACTAGGAACTAATTCAGAATACACAGTGACTATTATATGTGTTTCATGATAGCCGTCATACCCACTATCGCATCTAAAATACACTATGGTGCATTCTAGGTCTTTATCCAACACTATTGTTAACATTATATAAACATAATGAAGATAAAGAATGCCATAAACAAATGTGAATATCATATATAAAGACTGTCATATACAAGAGTCTATAAACCCACACGCCACAATTTGGCTAGTTGGGCATCTATCCTAACAGAATCGCCAAAGGTTTTGACCTCGAGGGAAACAGTTCAAGAAGAAGGCGGATTCGAGTTCCTCTGGTTCTGC
>KQ993866.1:6567-18993 GCA_001598015.1 Dorcoceras hygrometricum
CTTGAGCAACCTAAGACAACTATCCAAAAACATAAACTATCAGCTGGTAGTTATTCTTCCTGCTGCTGACCCATCGTCTAGGTAGTTACTCTCTCGCTACCCTTGGTTGCTCCCCACTAGTTTCTTCCTCCTGTTGTCATGCACACATACAAAACAAAACAACAGCTGGATAAACTCCGGTGAGAATCATCTCAGTGTAATCAGCAGGCATGAATAATAGCAACAAAATGAATGACAGTGTATCAACTGTAAAACAAATGCAATGCAATGATGATTCTGTTTCTCTTCTTCGATCTCAGAATTGATTCCATTTCAGTTCGATGCCATCAAGATTCGTATCCGATCTTGACAAACATATTCATCTATCGAAACCATCTCCGGCTTCGAAAATCAGGCCAACTCAGTCCTGGGCATTAGAATCAATTCAATTCTCTTCAATATGCAATGTCATGCAAATATAAAAGATCCACTACCTGTGATGGATCGACACATACACAATTCAAGTTCTAAGTCAAGACCAGTAATCAAACATGTATGTGATTTCAGCGGGATAACTCAAGAAATATCATTCTCGAGTAATCTAATCCCTGACTCTTCTGTCAAATTATACCTTCGTATTCTCTGTTTTGAAAACACTTCGCTTCTTGTTTTCAAATGCTGTTTCACCACTTCCCGGAAACGTCACAGAATCACAGTTCAATATCAATATTCGCGGTGTTCCCAGTATTCGAATTCAATCTTATTTATAAGCGCAAGTCTCTGTTTCTGGTGGCATTTCCAACGCAATCGGTATGAATTCCACGTGTCATGCTGAGTATTACTTTCCCAGATCACGATATACTCACACCGCTTCGAAGCTAAATTCAATTTCATACATATCGATTAACAGACTCCTCAGCTGTTATCAGTCGCCGTTCAATGGTAGATCGGCAGAAGTCTATTAGCAGGTGCTTTCTTTTCCTCTTGTTAAAATCAGCAGAAGAAATCAAATGTTGTATTCGAAATTACAATTGCGAAACGACACCGTTCCAACTAAACGAAACAACGCCGCAGCGTTTTATCAGCAGGCAACAATATCTCTTGCAATGAACCAGATGCTGGTTGTCGAATTCCCTTCAAAACCCATCAGCAGCTGGTTACGCAATATTACTCAAAACGACGACGCGTCAACTAATCTAGACGACGCCGTACTAGATATGCCACATCGCTACCAACTGCTAGTCATCCAGCAGGCATCCATCCTTCATAACGATTCAAAACCAGCAGTTGCACTTACCCAAACGACGTCGCTGCGCCTACAGCAACCAGCGGTTGCACAAATGAAACTCCTGCAATAGTAATCAACACGTGGCACTTCCTCATTGAATCTTGTATTTGCGCGTCTACTATCAGCAGCAACGAGAACAAGCGCAACGACTGGTATTCACAATTCAACCAGTCGCAAGCTATCATATTGTTGACTTTGCTACAGTAACCTGCTGCTGAACGCCTTTTTATCAAATTTCTTCGTCTGGTCGCTTTGTCTGGTTCCAATACTTAGCGAAATTCGACGATGTAAAAATCCTCAACACACAACATTTCCAGAAGAAATCCGATATTATCATTTATCCTTCATCAAAATCTATCATGTGAAAATCTGGAAATCTCGGAAATACTAATTCTCTTCGTAAGTATTTCGGGCATTACACTTCATAATTCTTGTTCCAGCTGGTTCATCTTTTCTTTAGCGCTTGCAGCTGGTTCTTATCGTTCCAGCTGATTCACTATGCTCCAGCTGGTTCAACTTGGCCTCCGCCTGATTACGAACAACTGACTCAACTTTGGACGTCACCATTGCTAATCCAGCTGCCGTATACAATGATGAACTAAACCAGCTGCTGAACTTTATCTTTTCAAACCATCGACTGGACAGATTTTGCTACTGTTCATCTTCTTCTTCGATCCTAAAATCTGTACACTAAATAGAATTGTTAGAAACACAATAATAAGTTTTGTGTAATTCAAAATTCAATCTGGATTTGTTGACACAGATCCATCAGGTAGTCACCACTCCGATGATAGCGTTGGACTTTCAGGCACAACTCATCAGTCGGCCAGTCACAACGTGGCTTTCAATCAGGTCATCAATCAATCTATCAATCAGGAGATGTATGCATGTATGCCAATTCAATATTCAATGCACAATGCATACAACTCAATTCATGAAAACAGAATGTAAAACGCAGTCAATTCACAAGCTGTATCACGTAAATCACATAAACATATCAGCAGATTTCACAACATCAATCACAGCCATGTTCACGCTCAAAGATGTTAAAATATGCTCAATTCGTACCTCAATCCTTTGAATTATCCAACAGATATCACCAGGCACGGCTAACCTCAAACCTTCACTCACTGGTCAGGACAATTCAGTTGTAAGCCTCCTGGAAGTTCAGATCTGTTAAAACATCTAGTAATTCAGTTCAACACTAAGTCGAATTCACTTAGCACCTACGGCCGAGAACTAAATCCTAGTTCTGCCACACAACTCAGGCTAAACAGCTGAAACATAACTTCAAACAAAGGAGAACACTTACCCAAAAGCTTACACTAACAGAGGAATGCTCGGGTAAGATTTCACAGAAAGCGTCGAACAAACAGGCTCTTCGCGTTTCCTCAAATCCACGGTTCCAGTCTCCAAATTGGTATCAATCGGTAGAGAAACTCAAGAGGAGTTCAGCGCCACCAATATCATTCAAAACAAAGGCGGGACACAGCGGCAATCGACGGAAGAGAATCACGGTGAACAGTAGCTATCAAGGGTTTCGAAGAATGAAGATAAGAGATATCGGGTGAAAAATAATCTAAGTGTTGCTCAACACTTCTCTTTATAAATCCCCATACAACAGCTGCTGTTCTAAAATAATCAGATGACAGGAACAGTAGATAACTCACGACTGGTATACATGTTTCCTTCAACAAAACCAGTAGCAGCAACCAGACGTTGCATTTCTCTTCGCACACCAAAACGACGCCGCACCAACTAATCGAAACGATGTCGCAACGCTCCACCAGCTGGTACCACATTTCCTACGAAATAACTAGCAGCTGGTTACGCTAAACAATCCAGACGCAAGCGTAGCTAAACAAAACGACGCCGCATAGACACATCAGCACTGTCGTCAACAGCTGATCCAACCAACAGCTGGTAACCAATTCCTCACAACTGGTACCAGACGTAATCCCCAAAACGCAGCGTTTCAACTTATCTAAACAATGTCGTCTCACATCCACGACTGGTTCTTCAAACCAACAGCTGGTCACCCAGACGCAACTACTGATTTCCAATTTCTACCAGCTGCGAGCTACAGTAAACTTCTAAAATGTGCTACGACTGGTTTCTTACATAAACGCTACGTCTGGTTTCACCAAAACGACGACGTATTAATCTCCTGCGATTCCAAATACGCGTTGCAACTGGATTTCACCACCGACCAGCTTCTAACTCAAAATACCAAAATTACGAAAACTTCCTACAATAAAGCTCTTCTAATCTCAGATGAATTCGATTAATCACTAATCTAAAAATCTGATTCCTCACATAAATCCTTAAAATAAACTTTTGTTCCTTTAACATCCTTTCTTTCTTTGAAATCTCTTTAAACATCATCGGGTTCCATCATTTAAAACTCTCGCTTCCCATTTTAAACTTTACTGAGTATCGAATTCGACTGTTGGAAACTTACCATTGAAATGAAATCAGTCGTAATAAATTGAAACAATACTTTGAAACATAACAAATCTTCACTGTTCATGTTTATCGTAAAACAGCTGCAAGAATATCTTTTAACATTTGAAACAGACGTAGTAAATGAAACGATGTTGTTGAAGTAGGAAAAAGACGTGGTTTGGGATACTGTTTGAATAGTGAATAGCTGTAACTATGAAATAGGATTGGTCAACTCAGCTGTCAACGAATTGATTTGGTCAACTCACACGTCAACACAACTTAAACAAAGGCTTTCAGGTGTTGAACAAACCAACAGCTGAATACAAACTAAAGCAACAGCTGAATACAACTAACGCAACAGCTGGTTACGAACAAATGCAACAGCTGAAATGTAACTGTTGAATTTAAATATGAAATTCAATCGCTGACATAGGAAACGAAATCTGAATAAGAACTTGGTGTTGCAACATCAAAACGACAGCTAAGCTATCAGCTGTTATCTATCAAACCAGACTTTATACTGATTCGACCAACAACATCCGATTACATAGCGTCAAATTCAAATGTTACCATTCACCAGAAGGAAGAACATTCATGAACTTACTTGAATCAAACTCGAACTCCTCAGTATTTTAAAACATCAATAACTTTCTGGAAAAACTTGGAAGCAGTAAAACATTATTTTGAACCCAATCTTTCTTTCCTTGAACATGCGTAAATCATTTTAAACATGAAATTCAACATACTATAACATACATGCAAGCAGATCCATAAAATGATAAAATCAATATAAGCTTTAAATGGTGTAGCAAATGATCAGCTTTTACTTGCCTTAACAAAGCTTTGCAACCGTGGTTAATTCCGGCAGAATCTTCTCTCTGAGCAATACACGAACTCCTCTGGAAAATATTTTGAAGAACGCTAAAGATTTTATTTGCAAATGATAATGATCTTGCTTTCAAAACAGCTATTTATATGGAAGGGATTAATGGCAAGGTACTACGTTTATAAAGCATGACACACCTCAACCAAGTTGTACAAATTTTTGTAAAATTCCCTTCACATCATTTTAATTTATAAAACACCAAACCCTTTTTAAAAGAAATCATTTGTCCTCCTTAAAGATATTTTCAATCGATTTAAAACATGCTCATGTATCGCTCTTGGAGTCATCTGCTGGAACCAGCCGCGACGCATCTCATTGTCTGAAATCAATAAAATCTGCTTTTGCCAACAATTAAATTGTCATTTTGACCCAATGAAAATAAACAAGATTCGTATATATAGTGCTATGGATTTTGGGGCGGTACATAGACTGTTGATATTGATTTCATCAACAGGTAAGGTATTTTGAGAAGTAAGGAGTAATAACTTTGTTTCTAATTCTATATATTTTTGTCGAAGAGAAAATAAATCAATTTGAAGTTGATTAACTTGTTTTTTGAGAAGATTAACTTCTGTTTGTAAATCTTTTGTTGTAACTTGTTTAAAAATACTTTGTTGAGGATATTTGTTGAATAAAGTACTTAAACTAAAATGTTCTTTGACAGTGTCTCGTTTTGAACTAGATTCATGGAGTATTAAGTCTTTGAGTTTATTAAGATATTGTTTTTGAATTTCCGGGTCTCGAATTTGTTGTACCAGATCAAGAATTGCTTCTTTTTTATCTTTTGAGATAGCACATAAATGGCAGATACCTTTTGAAGGTTGTTCATTATCTGATTCAGTATCATCTTTTGTAGATGTGGAATCACTAGGAATATCATCAATTAATTCATTAATTTTTTGTTTTTGTATGTTTCTTATGAGATTTCTTAGGTTTTTTAAGACTAATTGTTGGACGGAATGTTCTTTGACAGTGTCTCGTTTTGAACTAGATTCATGGAGTATTAAGTCTTTGAGTTTATTAAGATATTGTTTTTGAATTTCCGGGTCTCGAATTTGTTGTACCAGATCAAGAATTGCTTCTTTTTTATCTTTTGAGATAGCACATAAATGGCAGATACCTTTTGAAGGTTGTTCATTATCTGATTCAGTATCATCTTTTGTAGATGTGGAATCACTAGGAATATCATCAATTAATTCATTAATTTTTTGTTTTTGATGTTTCTTATGAGATTTCTTAGGTTTTTTAAGACAATTGTTGGACGTGTGACCTGGTTGGTTACAGTTCCAACATTTTAATATATTTGAATTAAGATTAGTCTTATTATATCTTTTGTATTTTTTGTTACTAAATCTTGAGGTTTTAGAATAAGATTGAAATCATTTTTCTTTCTTTTTCTACGGATTGAAGGAGGATCAATGTTCATAAGCCCGAACATTGAGCAGAAAGAACCTAACTCTTTTCGAGTTGTTGTTCTATCAGATTTGTATTTGGCTTGAAGTTTGAGTTCTGAACATAAGGATAAACCTTCTTTTTTGATAAATGCAAACAACTGACCAAAATTCATGTCTGCAAAATGAATATCTTCAGTGCCTATTATATTTTTTAATTTTTGAATTATTCTTTCAGCAAAGAGACGGGGTAATCCCATTATGAAACGTTCTTTCCAAAAAGACATATTACAGTCTTCTCGGCGGAGAACATGAGTCAAGAAAACATCCTTGTACCAACGATAGTCAGTTAAGGACGGACATTAGAGATTTGTTAGGATTATTTTGGAAGAATTAAATTCTTCGTTAGGATTTCCTAGGAAATACATTGAGATTGTAACTATTAAATATTCAAATGAATCGTTTTGTTCAGTAATATTACGTGTTTCATCTTCAATTTGAATTGTATGATTAAGTATACTTAATTTTGAATCGAGGGTTAAGGCTTTATCCCACCAATTTCTTAATTGACATGTAAAACCTTGTATAATCAAGGCTGTTGAAGTTTCTTCATTTTGTCCTGTGATTTTGTAGGCTGCTCGAGCCATACCCATTTCTTGTAAAGTATTGAGAATTTCATATTCTGATTTGCCATCTATATTCCATTCAATTATGGATTGACCATCATATTTGGTACTTTTGAATTGGTTTCTTTCTTCGTAACCAATATCAACAGGCGTAGACCGTCGATAATAATTACGAGTATTATTATTGTTGAAGTGTCTTCTGTTATTATAAATTTTATTAATTTGAATTTCTTCATCCGTAAAAGGATTTTATTCAATAATATTGACATCATCTTCTGATTCTGAATTTGAATCAGTAGGGTTAGAAGTTTGAGTACATCGTCTTGATTGTTTTGTTCTTTAATATTTTGATCATTACTGGTTTCAACACAATTAATTTTACTACCAGATGTACCTATTTCTGAAAGCTTTGTTGAAATTTTATTGAGGAGGGAATCAGTATTAGTATTAAAGTTTATTTGTTTTTACTACCAGATGGTTTTGGTTGTTGAGGAAGATTATTGGAGATATGATCAACTTGAGTAGCTATGGTTTTAAGTATTTGATTTGAATAATTGTTTTATTGAAGAATTTTATTAATATCTTCATTATTGACAGGTTCCTTCTCATGGCGTCCTCTTTTAAAAGGATCGGCTATGACGTCGTCTTTTGGAGTATTAAGTTGTAAAGTTTGGAGAGGACGATGAACAGTAGTAACACTTTCATTGTTACTTAGCGTCCATTTCTTATGAAGGGTAGTATTAACTTGAATAACAGATTTAGTTTGATAATCATTAAAACCTTCGACTGACATGAATATTGTCAGGAAAGTGTAAAAAGGAATATTTTATTTTCAAATTTTCATTTTGATTATCCATTCTCTATGAATTCTTTCTTTAATATTCTGATCTAATTTGTCATACCAAAGTTTTTTGGAATTATGATATCTATCTTGTCTTTCTTCATTTAAATATGCAAAATCTGGTTTGAATTCTGTTCCAGATGTGATCATCATGACCATACTGGAGAGTGAAGGAGATGTTGGAAGAGAATAATTTTGAGGAGAGGATGGTCCTGATTGTGGTTTAGGAATAGGAGTTATGAATTCATATTTTGAAGAATTTCTTGATAAGACAGAAAAAGAATGTCGGTAATTTTGCCATCTTCTTCTTCTATTATTTGAGAAATATCTCTACGTTCTATGTTTCTAGGTATTTGAGAGTATTTATTATGAATTGTTGTGGAATGGTGATTTCATTCCATTTGAGGCGTTTTGGGGTAAAGACCGTAGGTCTTTCAGCATCCATTTGTAACAATACTGTCTCTTATTTTGAAGAATGCAGTCTGTTATATTTTGGATTTAATTGGGAAGACAGAAGTCTGAAATAGACTCTGTACATGATTGCAAAGTTTTTGCAGGGATGAATTCATCTCCCTGAATATGAACATCTAATATTAAAGAATCTAAAATCATAGGATCGGTAAGATCCACAGAGAAATTTGGAGAACAATTAAAGTATATTGATCCATTGCAAATGTTAGTTTGAATCATTGATAATAGAGATGTTTGATATCTTTTAAGTCTTTTGTCTCTTAAAGCAAGATATACTGGAGTATCAACTCCAATATGAACTAGGGGTTTGACAGCTATTTGAAATAAACCAAAGTTGAGGTATCTATAATTCTTTTGAATATATTTTTGGATTGTGTTATTATTGAGGAGAGCGATACTTTGAGAATCTTCTTGTATTGATAAAGTTTTTTCGTGTGTTTTAATAGAGAAGGCTATTTTGAAGTCTGTAAAACCTATTTTGTAAATGTTTTCTATTTGTTCTTGAGGTATAGTCCAATTTGAATAATCTATGGGCATATGAGTTTCACTATTTTGAACTACGTTCTGGGACCTAGAGGTAGATCCTATTGAAAATAGATTTCTAAATCTTAAAGCCATCTTGAACTATAACAGAATTCTCTTAAATCTTATGTTTTCAATGTGGTAGAATGGGACCACCTACCGGAACCACCTTCCTCGGCTGACCAACGGAATCACGGCTGGCCAACATTATTCCAACCACTTAGACACAAGTGGAGAGTAATTTATAGATTGAAAATGAAATCTTACAGTTGGAAGAACAGGATTGATCGCAGATATAAACTCAGAATATTTATAAGATTTGCTCTCTGAACTCGCTCTGCCTAACTATGAAACATACATTGTATTTATAATGAAAATCTTTGAAAACTTCTACGGGAATCTTGGTGGTTGAGGAGTCTTGATCAACTTTTGCTTTTGCTTTTTCTTTATATCTTGATCAACTTTTGATAGTGGCATCTTTTGAAAAAGTGAACCTATTTTGATAATGGGAATCTTGCACGTCTTTTGAAAAGCATTTGTCTTTGTCGGCCATGTTGCCTTAGCTTTTGATAGTGGATATTGAGCTGTCTTTGTCGTCTTTTGAGAAAGGAGAACACGTTTGAAACACTTCACTCTGCTTTTGAATATTTGGGAATCTTCTTCCTGTTTGAATAGACTTTTGTCGGCCACGAATGATGTGAAAAGAGTGGCACGTGTTTCACCGAGAAACATCTGGCCACAATTTTGAGCAGGCACACGTTTCACCGAGAAACATTTGGCCAATAATTGAATAGGCATGAATTTTTTTTTTGTTTTGAATAACCTTTGATTTATAAATAAATGGGTCTTGAGCAGCTGGTCCACCGAACGGGTCGGAAGAGAGTGATTCTTCAGACTTTGCAGATTTTGATGAGCATTGAGACATAAATTCAAAAAGTTTATTTTGAAATTCTGGGTAATTTTTGAATTGTTCCCAGAAGGTCTTTTGAGACGGGTCAGGGTTTTCTTTGGATGTTTGAGCTGTTTGGGATTTGTTTTGAACAGGCTTCTTTTTCTTTTGATCTTCTGAAGCATATTTGGGTTTTTGGCCAGTGGCTAAGAAATGTCTAACCACTTGTTCATTGCAAAGGAGAGTTTGGTATTTACCCCACCATTTGATTTTATGAATACGAACTAATGAGAAAGGAACTGGGTCAGGATATAGCTTTGGAAAATCGAAATCCCAGGTGAAGATCCATGGGACTTTGAACTCAGCATGAAATTTCAGCGGCTTTTGAAAATTATCCACGTTTTTGGCCAGTGGCTAAGAAATGTCTAACCACTTGTTCATTGCAAAGGAGAGTTTGGTATTTACCCCACCATTTGATTTTATGAATACGAACTAATGAGAAAGGAACTGGGTCAGGATATAGCTTTGGAAAATCGAAATCCCAGGTGAAGATCCATGGGACTTTGAACTCAGCATGAAACTTCAGCGGCTTTTGAAAATTATCCACGCAAGAGGATTTTGAAAAAACCTCTAAGCCTTTTTTGACCTCTTTGGGCAGAATTGAAGAATCCGAACCTATTTGTTTCCACCATTCGTAGAACCAAACAGGGAAGTTTGAATCACAACCAGTATAAAAGGTGAAAAACCATGAATGAGAAAAAGGACGGAAGTAAAAATCTTTGAACCAAGCATTTTTGTAATCAATATAATTGAATGTTTGAGGGTCAAAATGAACAGAAAAGGGGCGGAGTTTGAACATATTGATAGGTTGTGAGTGGGCTTCATCCCATTGGGTAGAAGAGATGACTTGTTTGATAATGCAGTTGGAGAAAATAATTGCACCTTTTGAATCCTTTTGGTGGACAATTTCAACAGAGTCAGTGTCCACTAGGATAAGTTCATAGAATTTTTTATTTTGAACAGGATTGTTTGATTCCCATAATGCATTTGGAGGAAAGCGCCTACGGATGTAGTCTTGCTTTTTGACATTTTGAGGAATTTCTGTGAAAGGAGCAAACCCATGGTTTTCTTGCCAGGGTTTGGTAACATATTTGAATTCATCTTGGGTATGAGGTGTTGGAGAAGATGTTTGAGCAACAGTTTGAACTGGTGTTGAGGGGGAGGCCAGTACTGATTTGTAGGGTAATTCGGGAATATTTTGAAGAGGGCTGTAACGATTGAAATTTGAAGTTAGAGGGGGAAATTGGCCAGTAGGCCTTTGAGATGGTGATTTTGAAGGGTTGTTGGTTGTGACAATTGAACCAACTCTTTTGAAGTAACTTTTGGTAACTTGTAATCTTTTGCAGTTTGAATTCTCTGTTTTGACGGATCCATCTGTAAAACTATGGGGTTTGGAATATGAAGGCTGTGAAGGAGAGAGACGAGAATGAGGAGTTTCGAAATGTAGTATGAAAAATATTTGTTAGGAGGCAGGGTATTTAAAAGGATTGTCTGGGCACTATTAATCATTGGTTAAGAGAATTCTGTTATAGTTCAAGATGGCTTTAAGATTTAGAAATCTATTTTCATTAGGATCTACCTCTAGGTCCCAGAACGTAGTTCAAAGTAGTGAAACTCATATGCCCATAGAATATTCAAATTGGACTATACCTCAAGAACGAATAGAAAACATTTACAAAATAGGTTTTACAGACTTCAAAACAGCCTTCTCTGTCAAAACACACGAAGAAACTTTATCAATACAAGAAGATTCTCAAAGTATCGCTCTCCTCAATAATAACACAATCCAAAAATATATTCAAAAGAATTATAGATTCAGGAGTAGATAGCTGTCTTTCACCAACTTCTTCCCAACAAATCGGTGATCTACACTTTCGACCATACACGCTTCAAACGGAGCCATAGCCACTTGGTAGCTGTTGTTGTAAGAAAACTCAACTAAGGACAAAGAATCCTGCCAGCCACCACTGAAATCCATCACAACTGCACGCAGCAAATCTTCTAAAGTCTGAATAGTCCTCTCAGATTGGCCATCTGTCTGGGGATGATAAGTCGTGCTCATCGCCAATCTCGAACCCATCGCTACTTGCAAATTCTTCCAAAATCGAGAGGTGAATCTCGGATCTCTATCTGAAACTATCGAAACAGGAATTCCATGCAATCTAACCACATGGTCGACATACAACTTTGCCATTTTATTCATCGAAAATGTGACACCCAAACCCAATGGGGCCACGAGAAATGGGGTAAACAAAATTTTCGAATAAAAGAAGGGCTAAAAGATAATTTGTTATAAGCTGTATTCCTTATAACCCAACAAGAAACAATACACAATACAATTTCGAAGATCAGCAGATACTCAAATATGCGCGCTACTGCTAAAACTTATGCGGAAAACAGGGTATTTCATATAACCTTGCAATTGCGGATTTCAACAGCTGTTATTTGAGATAAATATACAACCATTGCTACTGAATTAATACAGCATATCCTAACCAAAACAATATAACTATGACACGGAAAACGTAGGCCTTGGATAAACACAACGCCACCCATCTGCTGATTCAAGATCCACCTGCTGTTCCTCCTTCAGCTGTCGTACCTGCACCATTTTAAAAGCTAGTGAGCCTAAAGGCTCAGCAAGTAAAATCTGAGTAGTAACAATTTCATAAAACGCAGGCAGACATCTGTACAATGCATATGTTAAGGAACTTCCATAAACACTGTTCTTTTCGTAAACAGTTCAATAAACATTTCAATGGCAGAAACAGGGGAAAAATGGCCCAGTTTCTCATTTCTTTCAATTCCATTTTCAGTTGATCATGGCATATAAGTTCTATTTGGTCCGTGTTGCACTTTGATCAAAATGACTACGTTCCTTAACTTCTTTAAACATTTCTGTAAAACATCGGGTTCCATTATTTAAAACATTTGCTTCCCATTTTAAAACTTTACTTTACTTTGAATTCAACTTTGGAAACATATCGTTGAACTGGAACTGATTGAGAGAAAAACCAGTCGAAATGAA
>KQ993866.1:52246-66197 GCA_001598015.1 Dorcoceras hygrometricum
GTTTGTTGGAGGCACAGGCTCCGGTTCAGCCGTCGGTGGGGCGCTCTTTTCAACCGGTGCAAGATGTGTCGCAATCTTTTCAGTCTCCTCAGGGGTCGCAACAATCGAGTCGTCAGAGGTTCAAGCCACGAGGAAAACAGTTTAAGAAGAAGGCGCATTCGAGTTCCTCTGGTTCGGTGAGTTCTGGTGGCAGTATGTTTTGTGGACAGTGCGGAGGGAAGCATGAGACTTCGCAGTGTCATGGAGTTCGAGGTCTTTGTCATCTTTGTGGTCAACCGGGACATTTTGCTAGAGTGTGTCCTTTGATGGGAGGGCAGTCTTTGGGTCAGTCGCAGCAAAGTTCCGCTGGTGATTCTTCGCAGCGGCAGCAACCTTTTGTTCCGTCCCAACGATCTGGATTCCTACCTTGTGAGCCTTCTAGGTTTGGAGTACCCTCGAGACCTAAGTTTTTGGGACAGCAGTAGGCCCAGGCGAATGCCTTGACGAGAGAGAAGGCTGATGAGATACCTACGGGAGTGATTCAAGGTACATGATTTATCTTTGATTTTCCTGCACGAGTTTTGATTGACACTGGAGCATCACAGTCCTTCATTTCTGAGTTGTTTATATATGAGTGTGGGTTGAGTTCTTCCCCATTGTGTGATGTTGTCTCCGTGTCCACCCCTGATGGTGTGAGTCTGTTGTCCCGAGAGGTGGTGTTGGATTGTCTAATTAGATTTGATGAGCATGTTTTGATGACCCATCTGATTGTTTTGGGAATTTGAGATTTTGATTGAATTTTGGGTATGGATGTGCTGACTGAGAATAGAGCGACCGTTGATTGTTTCCATGGTGTGGTTAGGTTTTGGGCCTCGATCTGGAGAGAAATGGGAGTTCTACGGTGCTGATTCGCGACCTAAGATTCCTATGGTGTCAGCCATGGAGATGTTTAGTTTGTTGTCGCTAGAGAATTCAGGGTTTATGATCTATGCCCTAGATGTTTTCCGTGAGTCGAGAGTGGAGTTGAGCGATGTTCCGATTGCTCAAGAGTTCCCAGATGTGTTTCCAGACGAGATTCCTGGATTTCCACCGAGAAGAGAGATCGACTTCAGTATTGAGTTGGTGCCTGGTACAGCCCCGATTTCTAGAGCTCCTTATCGATTGGCGCCAGTGGAGTTGAAAGAACTCAAGGATCAGTTGAGAGATATTCTTGAGAAAGGCTTCATTAGACCGAGTATGTCGCCTTGGGGAGCTCCGATTCTATTTGTGAAGAAAAAAGATGGATCTATGAGGATGTGCGTTGATTTTCGGCAGTTGAACAAAGCGACAGTGAAGAAAAAGTATCCTTTGCCTAGGATTGATGACTTGTTCGATCAGTTGCAAGGATCGTCCATGTACTCGAAGATTGATTTGCGCTCTTGCTATCACCAGTTGCGGATTAGAGACGCTGATGTAGCGAAGACAGCTTTCCGAACTAGATACGGGCATTATGAGTTTCTTGTGATGCCGTTTGGATTGACGAATGCTCTTGCTATGTTTATGGATTTGATGAATCGCATCTTTAGTGAGTACATCGATCGATTCGTGATTGTCTTCATAGATGACATATTGGTGTATTCGAGGAGTTTCAGAGAGCATAAAGAGCACTTGAGGCTAGTGTTGCAGAGACTGAGAGACTCACTATTGTATGCCAAGTTCAGCAAGTGTGAATTCTGGCTGGACAGAGTTATCTTCTTGGGTCATGTCATTTCAGCGCAAGGAATTTCTGTGGTTCCTAGTAAGGTCGTCGAAGCAGTTCTTAACTGGGAGCGACCTAGGAATGTTTCCGAGATCCGTATTTTCTTGGGATTGGCTGGATACTATAGGCGTTCATTTAGAAGTTATCTTTGATTGCCAGGCCGATGACTCAGTTGACCCAGAAGGATAGGAAGTTCGTTTGGACTGATGAGTGTGAGTCGAGTTTTCAGATTCTGAAGAAGAAGTTGACTACTGCTCCTGTTTTGGCCTTGCCTTCAGGTTCTGGAGGTTTTGTGGTGTGCTCCGATGCTTCTCTGAGTGGTTTAGGGTGTGTTTTTGTCAGGCAACGTGCTAATTTCTCACAATTAACACATAATAAACGCATAAACACGGAAGCTAAAATCAGGGCTTAAAATTTTTTCGAAATCATTTGGGCCTGAACGTAAAAACATACATTCAAAATATCGATAATCAAAATATAAGTTAACTCAAACTTATACAAACAGGTAGCAACTACAACTCAAATCGAATACATATCCCCAATACACAGCAACACGGGGCATCCCCCGGTTCAGTACATATCATAAATATAACTGGGACTCATGGGAAAGGGGATCGACCAGCTATACCACCACTCTGTCCAGCCTGGCTACCTGAAGATCCTGCAAATGGGTAACACAGACCCAAGACACAAAAGCAGGAAAACAAAATACGAGGTCAAGCCTCAGTACGAAGAGCTATCAAAACAGCTAACATGCAACATACTATAAATCAATACTATGAATGCATGTGGGCTATCAAAGGAGAATCGGTCAGCTAGGCCAGTGTATCAACCGGCAAGTCATCTCAAGTCGCCTCTATACCACGGTGTATCAACCGGGAAATCATCGGTCTGTGATCATCGGGGCCCGTCAGCCCATCACAGCTCGGCGGTAGACACTCGTATCCGGTAGTCACCGCTCCGATGATAGCGTTGGACTTTTCGGGCACGACTCATCAGTCGGCCAGTCACAACGTGGCACAAAATCGGGTCATCAAATCAAATCTGCCAATTCAGGCTCAAGATGTATGCATGAATGCCATTCAATATCAATGCTCAATGCATACTAATACGTGAAAACAGTAGGCATAACTCAAGCAATTTAGCAACTGATTCACGTAAACACATAACAGCAATTCCACAGAATTCACAACACTGAAATATAGTCATGTTCACGCTCAAAGCTGCTAAGGGCTGCTCAATTCGTACCTTACAGCTGCTAAAATACCTCAACAGATTTCTCCCAAGGTGCTGAAATCTCACGGTCTAAGCAGAACAGATCTCTCCGGCTTCAACTACACGACAGAGACTCCCAGAACACTGAAATCTGTTTCAAAGTCCAGAAAATTAGCTCAACTCAAGCATAAATCTGAACCTGTACACTAATACCTACGGCCAGAAGCTGTACTAAGTTCTACACTTCTAAGCATGCATTAACTACAAGAACAGGGCTCAAAACGACGAGAAATGCTCACCCAGAAGCTCAAAAGAGTTGAAGACAGAACCTGCTCCACTGAACCAGCAACTCACGAACACGCAGAAGCTTATGGGATTTTCTCACTCGCTACCCCTGGCTTCCTAGCTAGCATCAATCGAAAGAGCAAGTCTCAGGGAGTCCAGCGCCACCAAAATCGTTAAAAACAGAGGCTGGATGCGATGGGAATCACCGATGGAAAGTTACGGTGAACAGTAGCAAGTCGAGGGTTTCGAAGATGAGGATAAGAAATATCGGGTCTAAAATGCTCTAAGTGTAACTCAACACTTATATTTAAATCCTCACATCAAACGCTACTGTTTAAGTCAATCACCGACAAAAACAGATTCCTACATGGTTAAATATCGTAAAACAGATCCCTCGCTAAGGCGCTAAGTCCTATCAGACTTCAACGCTACACACTAATTCTCGCGCAACAATCAAAACGACAGCGTATAGGTAAAAACAGATCTCACAATCAACGCTAAGGATCAAAACGACGACGTTCTAATAAAACAGATCTCAGCGCTATACCACAACGCTTGCGCATTAAACTAAACGACGTCGTAGCTCAAAACAGATCTCTACGCCTTGACAATGCGCGATGCTAAACGACGACATAGCTACTTATCCAAACGACGCCGCATAGAGAAACAGATCTCTCCTCAAATCACAACGCTAACGCTACCAGTTCTCTCATGCGAAACCAGATCTCTCCTATGAACTCGATCACATTCCAGCAGTCAACACCACAGTTGACCAACATGAGATCTGCTTATGTCACACACTAGCGCTAACAGATCTCTTGCCACTTCCAAATGCGTTGACCCACGTTGACATCTAAAATTCGAAAAAGAATAGCATATTCATTTCCGCGCCATTCTCGACAAACCAGATCTCACCAAAACGCAGCGTTTTATCTTCTTCTCGCGGCAAAACACACTAACACTGAGGGGACCAGATCTCTATTAAAATTCGATCAATTCAACATCATTTCTCAACCAGATTTCACACGATAAACCCGAACTAAAATATGGACAACTCCAACTAGAGATCTGAATTTCCTCAAATCAGATTTCACCAAAAATCCGAAATTCCAGAAATCGAAAATCTTAATTTCCGTGACTAATCAAATCCCAAAATCCGATTAATCACTAATTTAGAAATCTGATTCCTCACATTCTCCCCACCTTAACGAGATTTCGTCCTCGAAATCAAAGACAAACCAAGGCAAAACAATCAATCATTCAAACCAGAACAAAATCTAACTCAAAATTCGAAAGCAAAAAATTCGAAAGTTAACCTGGAAATCGAAAATCTTAATTTCCGTGACTAATCAAATCCCAAAATCCGATTAATCACTAATTTAGAAATCTGATTCCTCACATTCTCCCCACCTTAAGAGATTTCGTCCTCGAAATCAAAGACAAACCAAGGCAAAAACAATCAATCATTCAAACCAGAACAAAATCTACTCAAATTCGAAGCAAAAATTCGAAAGTTACCTGGAAATTCCGCACGATCAGTGCTCAAACAGATGAGGCCAGTCTTGTCTCATCTTCTCCTCAACCTCCCAATTAGCTTCTTCTCGGCCATGCTTGCTCCATTGGACCATCACCAACGGAATTATCTTGTTCCTCAACTTCTTCTCCTTTCTATCCAGAATCTGCACTGGATATTCAACATAGCTCAAGGCAGAATCCAGCTCAACTTCGTCGGTTCTCAAAACATGGGACGGATCTGGCTCATATTTTCTCAACATAGACACATGAAAGACATCATGCATCGCTGCTAACTCTCCTCAGGCAGCCTCAATCTATAAGCAAACTATCCAATCCGCTCAACAATCTCAAAAGGACCAACGAATCTGGGAGCCAATTTGCCTTTAAATCTGAATCGCATAACACTCTTGAAAGGAGAAATCTTGAGAAACACACGATCGCCTACCTCAAACTCTAACGTTCGACGTCTTCTATTAGCATAGCTAGAGAAACGGTCTTGTGCAGCTCTCATTCTACTCCGAATCAAGTCAATCTGATCTTTCATGTGCTGAACAAACTCCGGTGTAGAAAGCTGTCTCTCACCAACTTCTTCCCAACAAATCGGGGATCTGCACTTTCGACCATACAACGCCTCAAACGGAGCCATTCCGATAGTCACCTGGTAGCTGTTATTATACGAAAACTCAACCAAGGATAGCGAATCCTACCAGCCACCGCTGAAATCCATCACAATTGCACGCAGCATGTCTTCTAAAGTCTGGATAGTCCGCTCAGACTGTCCGTCTGTCTGTGGGTGATAGGCCGTACTCATAGCCAGTCTCGAACCCATCGCTGCCTGCAAACTCTTCCAAAATCGAGAATTAAACCTCGGATCTCTGTCGGACACTATCGAAACCGGAACTCCATGCAATCTAACCACATGGTCGATGTACAATTTCGCCATTTTCTTCATAGAGCACCTCACATCATAGGGAATGAAATGGGCTGACTTCGAAAGTCTATCAATCACAACCCAAATAGCATCACATCCCCTGCTCGATCGAGGTAGATGATTTACGAAATCCATGGCGATGTGCTCCCAATTCCATTGGGGCACCTCTAAACTCTGCAGCAAACCACCAGGTCTCATTCTCTCTGCCTTGACCTGCTGGCAATTCAGACATCAAGCAACAAAACCAGAGATGTCTCTCTTCATACCTGCCCACCAGTAGTGAGACTTCAAGGCATGATACATCTTCCTTTCGCCTGGATGCACACTGTACCGACTACAATGCGCTTCATTCATGATGGCCTCCTTCAAATCAATCAGGTTCGGAACCACTAATCTCCCTCAAAAACGCAAATATCCATCCAAAGAAACGGAGAAATCGACAGACTGAACATTTTGAGCCTTAATCCTCAACTCATGGATATAGGGATCAGTCCTCTGCGCTTCCCTGATGTCATGAAAAATCTGTGGCTCAACCTGAATCGTAGAAACCATGAAGTACTGATCGCTGGGCTGAAATCTCCAACCGGAAGTACTCAATTGCTCATAGACTCTCGAAACATTCAAAAACGAAAGCATCGCAGGCTGGGTCTTCCTACTCAATGCATCGGCAACTGAGTTCATCCGCCCAGGCTGATACTGAATCTCACAGTTAAAGTCCTTGAGCAATTCCATCCATCGTCGCTGCCTCATGTTCAAATCAGACTGCGTGAAGATATACTTCAGGCTCTTGTGGTCGGTGTACACCACAAATTCTTCACCATAAAGATAATGTCGCCAAATCTTCAAGGCAAACACTATCGCAGCCAACTCCAAATCACTGCTCTTGGGAACTATCAAGCGCGTAGATCATGAATCCAGCGTTACCTAGCGATAGCAGGCTAAACATCTCCATGGCGGAAACTATCGGAATCTTCGGACGCGAATCAGCATCGTAGAACTCCCACTTCTCACCCGAATCAGGGAGAAATCTCACCACACCATGGAAGCAATCAATTGTAGCCTTATAGCTAGACAGCACATCCATCTCCAAGATACAATCAAAATCTCTAATCCCCAAAACAATCAGATTGGAGACCAAAACATGCTCATCAAATCTAATCAGACAATCAATCACTACCTCTCGGGACCAAAGACTTACACCAGCAGGAGTAGACACAGACACGACATCACACAATGGGGATGAACTCAAACCATGCTCAAACACAAACAACTCAGATATGAAAGAATTTGATGCACCAGTGTCAAAAAGAACTCTCGCAGGATAATCAAATATAAAGCATGTACCTCCAATCACCATGCCAGGCATCTCCTCAGCCTGCTCTCTGTTCAAAGCATTCGCCTGAGCCTGCTGGGGAATCTGAAACTGAGGTCGGGAGGGTCCTCCAAACCTAGATGGCTCACGAGGCTGAAATCCTGATCGCTGGGACTGAGCAAAAGGCTGTTGTCGCTGCGAAGAACCACCAGTGGAACCCTGCTGCGACTGTCCAGAAGACCGCCCTCCTATCGAAGGACACGCCCTAGCGAAATGTCCCGACTGACCACAAAGATGGCATGATGCTTTGGTTTTGAGGAAACTCACCAGAAGGTTTAGCAAGCAGCTGTGTTTTAAAATGTACTGAGTTGTACATAATTCCAGTTAAGATAAAGCTAAGAGAAGTTTCTTGTTGTTCCTAAGTATTGCGAAGGCTCTGGACATCGAATCTAAACGGATGGGCGACGCTGGTTCGATCGGGAGTGAGTTCCGATTTGATAAGCGAAGCTAGTTTGTTTAGGAACTGTTTGAGTTGAAGCAATATTTCATATTTTTAGCCAAGTTTGTTTCCATGCGTAACGTTGTTCTTAGCCAAATCTGTTGTTTGGGTTTCTCACAGCTGAGTAACCTATCAAATCTGAATACTTGCTCCGTAGCTCTTGTTACTGTTTTCTCAATCAGATCTATTTGCTCAGACCAAATCTGTTTCCCTATGTCAAATCTATTTTCGAAGAACCAGATCTGTTTTCCCATTCACTAGCTATTCTCTTTAGTCAATGCTGTTATTTGCACCTAAGATCTGTTTATACAACCAAAGCTGGCCTTTGCGCATAAGATCTGTTAACCCACATCTGATTGCACGTTCGAGTCGTTCCTTCAGAGCTGGTCCTTGCTATCATCACCTCCGAGTCCAACTGTACACTCAGTAGTGTTTTTAAAGATAAAAATGAGTTCATGGCAGTGAATCTACAGATTTCAGTGATCGACCTTCGATCAAGAGCCAGTATATAACTATTTCAGTTAAAGGGAGTAAAGTTTCAGATTTAAGGATCTATGGTATAGAGGACCCGGTCACTTAGGATGGGACAGGATTACAGTAGGACCATAATCCCTTCGTGGAATGGACAAGATTATGGAAATATTGTAATCCCTTCACAGAGAATTACTAATCAGTAGTTATCATGCTTCATGCACAAGGACCAACAGAGTGTGTCAGGCCCCGTGCTAATTACTCACAATTAACACTTAATAAGCGCATAAACACGGAAGCAAAAATCAGGGCTTAAAAATTTTTCGAAATCATTTGGGCCTGAACATAAAAACATACATTCAAAATATCGATAATCAAAATATAAGTTAACTCAAACTTATACAAACAGGTAGCAACTACAACTCAAATCTAATACATATCCCCAATACACAGCAACACGGGGCATCCCTCGGTTCAGTACATATCTTAAATATAACTGGGACTCATGGGAAAGGGGATCGACCAGCTGTACCACCACTCTGTCCAGCCTGGCTACCTGAAGATCCTGAAAATGGGTACCACAGACCCAAGACACAAAAGCAGGAAAACAAAATACGAGGTCAAGCCTCAGTACGAAGAGCTATCAAAACAGCTAACATGCAACATACTATAAATCAATGCTATGAATGCATGTGGGCTATCAAAGGAGAATCGGTCAGCTAGGCCAGTGTATCAACCGGCAAGTCATCTCAAGTCGCCTCTATAGCACGGTGTATCAACCGGGAAATCATCGGTCCGTGATCATCGGGGCCCGTCAGCCCATCACAGCTCGGCGGTAGACACTCGTATCCGGTAGTCACCGCTCCGATGATAGCGTTGGACTTTTCGGGCATGACTCATCAGTCGGTCAGTCACAACGTGGCACACAATCGGGTCATCAAATCAAATCTGCCAATTCAGGCTCAAAATGTATGCACGAATGCCATTCAATATCAATGCTCAATGCATACAAGGCATAATACGTGAAAACAGTAGGCATAACTCAAGAAATTTAGCAACTGATTCACGTAAACACATAACAGCAATTCCACAGAATTCACAACCCTGAAATATAGTCATGTTCACGCTCAAAGCTGCTAAGGGCTGCTCAATTCGTACCTTACAGCTGCTAAAATACCTCTACAGATTTCTCCCAAGGTGCTGAAATCTCACGGTCTAAGCAGAACAGATCTCTTCGGCTTCAACTCCACGGCAGAGACTCCAGAACACTGAAATCTGTTTCAAGGTCCCGAAAATTAGCTCAACTCAAGCATAAATCTGAACCTGTACACTAATACCTACGGCCAGAAGCTGTACTCAGTTCTACACTTCTACGCAGGCATTAACTACAAGAACAGGGCTCAAAACGACGAGAAATGCTCACCCAGAAGCTCAAAAGAGTTGAAGACGGAACCTGCTCCACTGAACCAGCAACTCACGAACACGCAGAAGCTTACGGGATTTTCTCACTTGCTACCCCTGGATTCCTAGCTAGAATCAGTCGAAAGAGCAAGTCTCAGGGAGTCCAGCGCCACCAAAATCGTTAAAAACAGAGGCTGGATGCGATGGGAATCACCAATGGAAAGTTACGGTGAACAGTAGCAAGTCGAGGGTTTCGAAGATGAGGATAAGAAATATCAGGTCGAAAATGCTCTAAGTGTAACTCAACACTTATATTTAAATCCTCACATCAAACGCTACTGTTTAAGTCAATCACCGACAAAAACAGATTCCTACATGGTTAAATATCGTAAAACAGATCCCTCGCTAAGGCGCTAAGTCCTATCAGACTTCAACGCTACACACTAATTCTCACGCAACAATCAAAACGACAGCGTATAGGTAAAAAAAGATCTCACAATCAACGCTAAGGATCAAAACGACGACGTTCTAATAAAACAGATCTCAGCGCTAAACCACAACTCTTGTGCATTAAACTAAACGACGTCGTAGCTCAAAACAGATCTCTATGCCTTGACAACGCGCGATGCTAAACGACGACGTAGCTACTTATCCAAACGACGCCGCATAGAGAAACAGATCTCTCCTTAAATCACAACGCTAACACTACCAGATCTCTCACGCGAAACCAGATCTCTCATGTGACGCGATCACGTTCCAGCAGTCAACACCACAGTTGACCAACATGAGATCTGCTTATGTCACACACTAGCGCTAACAGATCTCTTGCCACTTCCAAATGCGTTGACCCGCGTTGACATCTGAAACTAAAGAATAGCATATTCATTTCTGCGCCATTCTCGACAAACCAGATCTCACCAAAACGCAGCGTTTTACCTTCTTCTCGCGGCAAAACACACTAACACACAGGGACCAGATCTCTATTAAAATTCGATCAATTCAACATCATTTCTCTCTATGCCTTGACAACGCGCGATGCTAAACGACGACGTAGCTACTTATCCAAACGACGCCGCATAGAGAAACAGATCTCTCCTTAAATCACAACGCTAACACTACCAGATCTCTCACGCGAAACCAGATCTCTCATGTGACGCGATCACGTTCCAGCAGTCAACACCACAGTTGACCAACATGAGATCTGCTTATGTCACACACTAGCGCTAACAGATCTCTTGCCACTTCCAAATGCGTTGACCCACGTTGACATCTAAAATTCGAAAGAATAGCATATTCATTTCCGTGCTATTCTCGACAAACCAGATCTCACCAAAAAGCAGCGTTTTATCTTCTTCTCGCGGAAAAACACACTAACACTCAGGGGACCAGTCTCTATTAAAATTCGATCAATTCAACATCATTTCTCAACCAGATTTCACACGATAAACCCGAACAAAAATATGGACAACTCCAACTAGAGATCTGAATTTCCTCAAATCAAATTTCACCAAAAATCCAAAATTCCAGAACTAGAAAATCTTAATTTTCGTGACTAATCAAATCCCAAAATCCGATTAATCACTAACTTAGAAATCTGATTCCTCACAGTTTTGATGCAGATCGGGTATGTGATTGCGTATGCGTCTTGATAGTTGAAGCCTCATGAGACGAGATACCCCGTTCATGATCTAGAGTTGGTTGCGATTGTGTTTGCCTTGAAGATATGGCGACATTATCTGTACGGTGAGGAGTTTATGGTGTACACCGACCACAAGAGTTTGAAGTACATCTTCACCCAGTCAGATTTGAATATGAGGCAACATCGTTGGATGGAGTTGCTTAAGGATTTTGATTGCGAGATACAGTATCAGCCTGGGCGGATGAACTTGGTAGCCGATGCTTTGATTAGAAAAGCCCAGCATGTGATGCTAACATCCTTGAGTATCTCGAGAGTCCACGAGCAGTTGAGTACTTCTGGTTGGCGATTCCAGCCGAGTGATCAGTACTTCTTAGTTTCTTCGATTCAGGTTGAACCACAGATTGTGATTGAAATCAGAGAGGCGCAGAGGACTGATCCGTATATCCATGAGTTGAGGATTAAGGCCCAGAATGGTCAGTCTGAAGATTTCTCTGTTGCTTCGGATGGATGTTTGAGATTTAGAGGAAGATTGGTGGTTCCGAACTTGATTGATTTGAAGGAGACTATCTTGAATGAAGCGCATTGCAGTCGTTATAGCGTGCATCCGGGGGAGAAGAAGATGTACCATGCTTTGAAGTCTCACTACTGGTGGGAAGGCATGAAGAGTGACATTTCTGGTTTTGTTGCTCGATGTTTGAATTGCCAGCAGGTCAAGGCTGAGAGAATGAGACCTAGTGGATTGTTGCAGAGTTTAGAAGTGCCTCAATGGAATTGGGAGCACATCGCCATGGATTTTGTGACTCATTTTCCTCGATCAACTAGAGGATGCGATGCGATTTGGGTGGTGATTGATATACTCTCGAAGTCAGCCCATTTCATTCCCTATGATGTGAGGTGCTCGAAGAAGAAAATGGCGAAGTTGTATGTCGACCATGTGGTTAGATTGCATGTAGTGCCTGTTTCGATAGTGTCAGATAGAGATCCGAGATTCACCTCTCGATTTTGGAATAGTTTGCAAGCAGCAATGGGTTCGAGATTGGCTATGAGTACGGCGTACCACCAACAGACAGATGGCCAATCTGAGAGGACCATTCAGACTTTAGAATACATGTTGCGTGCAGTTGTGATGGATTTCAGTGGTGGCTGGAAGGATGCTTTGTCCTTAGTTGAGTTTTATTACAAAAACAGCTATCAAGTGACTATTGGAATGGCATCGTTTGAAGCTTTATATGGTCGAAAGTGTAGATCACCGATCTGCTGGGAAGAGGTTGGTGAGAGACAGCTTTCTACTCCAGAGTTTGTGCAGCATGTGAAAGATCAGATTGATTTGATTCGGAGCAGGATGAAAGCTGCGCAAGATAGACATGCTAGCTATGCAAATAAGCGACGCAGACCGCTGGAATTTGAGGTTGGCCATCGGGTATTTCTCAAAATTTCTCCTTTCAAGATTGTTATGAGATTCAGATTTAAGGGTAAGTTAGCTCCTATATTCGTTGGTCCCTTTGAGATTGTTGAGCGGATTGGACAGTTGGCTTATAGGTTGAAGCTACCTGATGAGTTAGCAGCGATGCATGATGTGTTTCATGTGTCAATGTTGAGAAAATATGAGCCAGATCCATCCCATGTGCTAAGGACTGATGAAGTAGAGCTGGACCAGACCCTGAGCTATGTTGAATATCCAGTGCAGATTCTGGACAGGAAGGAGAAGCAGTTGAGGAATAAGGTTATACCGTTGGTGATGGTCCAATGGAGCAAGCATGGGCGTGAAGAAGCTACCTGGGAAGTTGAGGAAAAGATGAGACAAGAGTGGCCTCATCGGTTTGCGTCATGATAGCAGCGTTTCAGGTAACTTCTAGCTTGATTGGTTTTGTGATTTAAGTGATTTTGCTGCTGAATTGAGATTCTGTTTAGTATTGAGTTGTACTAGGCAGTATGGCTTGAGTATATTAGGAATGGTGTCTAGTATACTATGTCGTGATTAAGATATCTTGCTGTTGTGATTTTGATTTGATGACTTAACTGATTTCGAGGACGAAATAGATTTCTAGTGGGGGAGAGTGTGAGGACTAGAAATCTGTTAAGTAAGATTTAGTGGCTAATCAGATTTTGGATTAAGATTTTTCACGGAAATTGTGATTTCAGTGGTAATTCAGATTTGAGGTTCATCGCTGGGAGAAGATAGGACAGCAGCGTTCTTGCGCGTGATTTTGTGAACATTCAAATGTTGGTACTCAGTAGTAGCGTGAACAGATGTCAACGCTAGTCAACGCAGCTGTGAGAGAGATCTGTTCACATGTTGCTAGCGAGGGAGAGAGATCTGTTCAGATTTTGCTAGCAAGGGAGAGAGATCTGTTCAGATGTTGTCAGGCCCCGTGCTAATTACTATCGATTAACACAAAATAAGCGCATAATCACGGAAGCTTAAAATCAGGGCTTAAAAATTTTTCGAAATACAATGGCCTGAACTTCAAATCATTCATTCAAAATATTCGATAATCAAAATAGAAGTTAGCTCAAACTCAATACTCCAAGTAACCACATAATTCAATTCAAAATACAGATCCCCCAAATACAATACAACACGGGGCATCCCCCGGTCAATACATATCATAAATAAACTGGGACTCAGGGATGAGGGGATCGACCAGCTGAACTTCCACTCTGCCCAGCTTGGTTACCTAAAGCTCCTGCAAATGGGCACGCAGACCCAAAAAGACAAAGCAGGAAACAAAATACGAGGTCAAGCCTCAGTACGAAGAGCTATCAAAGCAGATAAACATGCAACATGCCACAAATCGATGCTATGAATGCATGAGGGCTATCAAGAAATCGGATAGCTAGACCAGTCTATCAACGGGCAACTAAAATCAAGCCTCTATGATCGGTCCGTTCGGGGCCCGTCAACCCATCACAGCTCGGTGGTAGACACTCGAATCCGGTAGTCACCACTCCGACGATAGGATAGC
>KQ993866.1:81426-113572 GCA_001598015.1 Dorcoceras hygrometricum
ATCACACAAGCCTCACTTGTATGAACTCCTAGCACCACTAACTTCACAAACTTCCACGCAGACGCAGCTGCTGGTTTACAACACTTATCAATATTTCAAACGGCTTTTAAGAGCACGTTTGTTACAGACTCAATCAAATGATAACAATCAATGCAGTAGTTTGAGTGCTGTAAAATCCTCTGGTTTCTAAACAAAGAAACTTGATTCAACAATGTGAACCAGAGGATGAATCGAAGGTATGTCTATGTAAGATTTGAACTGTAAGGTTCTTCGAGTCTTTGAGAGCTTTTGAGAATGCTTCAATTTGAAAGATAGCTCAGGAATTAATTTGACAGCGTTTCAGCAATAGCAAGAATCAGAGTTGTTCTCTTCAATTCAAAACATCTGCTATTTATACTCTTTGCTCAACGGTCGATTGACTCTGATAAGGCAATGAAATCCCTTTTTGAAATACTGACAATCATACGCCGTCAATCCTGCTCCACTATATGATAAATTGCATATCGTCAGAGGCAGAAAAATCATTTCCATATATGTGCAATCCCGTTGTAACGACCTCTGCCAATGTGTACTATTTACCCAGAAATAGTACCAATCTTGTCTCCTTAATTCCAGGCAGTTGTACGATTCTTGTTTTTGCCATCGATCTTTTCCAATTGAGTAAACGATCGAATTTAAATCAACTTAATGCTTGCGCCTGAAATCATTTCTATTGGCAGATAGTTCTTTGTTGAAGATGATGAATAGTTCAACAGTGTTCAAAAATCTGTCGCGATAAACAATGTATGACCAGTTGCAAATTCAGCAATGATGACGTCATCATATCTGTTCCTCTACTGTAGCTGACGTCATCATATCTGTTATATGACCATTGTAGCTAAATCTGATGGTGACATCATGATATCTGATATTTCTACTGAAGCTGACGTCATCATATCTGTTGATAACAAACGATGTCGCGTTGAACTTACTGTTACCAAAACTGTTGATAGCAAACGTTACTCGCACTGTTCCAAAAACAAACATCTCTTGCACTGTTTCGATATCTGTTGGCAGAAAACTTTCCCTATACAATAACAATGTCTGTTGGTAGATATCTTCGCTAATACAATCGACAAGTCTGTTTTCAGCAACCATTACTAATCCAATAGCGATATCTGTCGACAGCAATGAACATTCTCAAAACTCTTCCAACAGTAGATGCCTGACCCGATAACCCGAATACCTGATCCATTGATCCAAATGTCTCAGAACCCGATTTAAATCAACTCTGTAACCCTGTAATAAATCTCAAAGCCAAACTGATAACTGTTGTCAGCAACTAGATATCTTATGAAAAGATTATTCGATTATCTTCGTTAAGTCCAAATCTTTTCAATTTTCGTTATCACCAAAACTATAAATTTTATCCTAACAATTTCCCCCTTTTTGGTGATGACAAAACCTAGCAGCCGAGAAAAAAAAGATAGGAAAAATAGATTGCACACGAACTGCTGGAAATAGAAATTCCATTGATTTAAGATTACGTACAAGTACAAAAGATTTGTACAAGTTCTATCTTAACTAATGTCCTCTTCTCCTCTTATACGCTCCACTTCTGCTCAGCCTTCTTTCTCTCCTCTCTCTATCTCTTTCTCTATCAGCACGTGCCATTCTCTCAAAAATATCTCGTTGTGCAGTGTCAATATCTGCCTGTGTAGGCTCCGTTAATCTCACAACATCACCAGTTCCTTCACTTTGATGAACAGGAGTAGGTAGAGGGCGGCGGCGGCTGCTTTCTTCCCCATTTTTGGCATCACCACCTCGTATATATTCAACGAGATCGCCAAGCTGGGTGGAGAGGCTCAGAATATCTGCTGCTATTTTTGTTTGAAATTCCAACTGTTCATTTCTGATAGCAGCAACCTGCCCATCCAATGAAAGCATTTTAGCATCGACTGCGTTGATCGCCCTCCTGATTTCCAGTGAATCTGCAACAGCAGTGACGCCCTGAGCCAAAACAGTTTTCTTTACATCATTCAAGTGAATTTTCTGGACATCACTCATAGTATGGGCATCTTGACAAACACTGTTAATCAATTTGCGTGTGTTGGCATCTTGATCGTGCAGAGTGTCGCGAAGGCCTCTTTCAAGCGTATGGAGCTTCGATAGAATCGCACTGTTAGAATCATCAACACGCTGTAGTATGAAAGCTTGTAGATCATCGAGTGCTTCAACAAACTCAGTGCGACCAACCGGCAATGATGTCTGAATACCAGCAGCACCAGCCAATGAAATATCATCTGTATCAAAGTTCATAGATAGACTGGTGGAAGAGGTAGAAGTCTCTAAGCACGGAGAAGTAGCAGGAGTAGAATCTGGACTCTGTACAAAATAAAATTTCTCCTCATGAACAGCAGTAGGAAAACCAGGACCTAAAGCAAGTGATTCCTCACGCAGGGGAGAGGGAGAACGATAGACAGTAGATCCATCGGAAGACGACTCCTCAAAATCTGAAAAATTCTGTACATCTGTATCTTGGAAATAGCCAACAAAACTCTCTGTAAGAATGCCTTGTGCAAAAATATTGCGAAAACTCGCTGTAATGTGCTCAATTCCCAAATTATACACAACAATATCGATGCAAACATCTTCACGCACAGGTCTCAGACAACCAAACATATGGTATTGAACAATTTCTGTACATACTCTGTGCCAAGACCAAGTTTTGATCAAGGCCGGGGCCGCTTCCCAATACTGTATGGGTTCAATGAATAACACGTGCGGAACAAAATTATCTTCTAGCACAGGTTCTGGCATCTTCTTATTATTTACAAACAGAGACAATTTACAACTGCTCCTCAAAAAATCATTGCCCTGAATGGGTGTCCATACCCCATCAATCAAAACCATCGGTCGTACCCAACATTTGGATTTGGCCTGATAGAAGAACTGGGCAAGTACAGCACCACTACCTATAGATGTATCAAGATACGTCGAAGTGCACGGTTGCTCTATAGGTAGGCCATTCTCTTTCTGCTGTGTTACGAGAACTTCTAGAGATTTCGAGTGGGCAGCAGTCAAAAGATCAATTATTTGAGACGCTGTTGCTCTCCACTGCTGCCCAGGAACAAGGTATTTGCGATGAGATTCCAAGAACTTCCTAAGCAGCATCTCCCTATATTTGGCAAGAATATATACTCTCCTCCTAACAGCCATTTCCAGAGAATCGGTTTCCGCCCATTCCAACATAAATTTCTCCTTCTCTTTCAGAATCTTCAAACTGTCAAGATCAGGTAACTTATTTAAAGAAAAAGAATGAAAGAATTCTACTACGTCTTTCATAACCTGATCTCACAACTGAACGAGAAAATACACATCTCCACATATCAACTCCACCGTTTCCCTTGCTGGATTCCCTCTTACAGGCTCATCTTATTCCAGTATTGCTTTCCCTTTATCATGTATTGAAATGCGGGGAAGACTGGCATAATAAAGATCACGTTCCTGAACTCCAGGGATGTGGATGGAACCACCAAACCTAATTTTTGTAATTTTGGCGGCGGTTACTGATGGTAGCATCATGTCCTCAGAGATTTGCATAAATAGATCGTCAATGGACATGTGCTCCTCGCCAACTTGCTTGCTGCCAACAGCTTGCACTAGATTCTTTTCAACCACAGGACTTGTGCTGCCCTCAGCTTCGGTGAAAGTCCTTGTATCAACAATCTCTGGTTCATTGTTTCTGGAAACAAAATCATCTAACCACTGACCAAAATCATTTGTAAACGCCGCTTCATCAACACGCTGTCCTCCTTGTGTTTCCTCACTAACTCCCAAATCCAAAGTCTCCTCCAAGACTTGTTCGATAATCATATCCACTTCATCAGTGGGCTTAACAGCAACCTCATGAGTGTCTTTGACAGGTTTCTGCGTAGCAATGGACTCATCATCAGAACCAGTAGGAAGAATTAATCTCCTCTTCCTGGATATGCGCTTGGGCACAGGAGATTTTATGGCTGCAGCAGCAGGCGTAGGATCAACGATTTGAAGTGGCACCACATCCTGTGCTATATTCACAATATCCAAATTTGCTTGTGAAGGTGAGTGCTTGGTTTTCATCGTGCGCCTCTTCTTAGGAACAACAGGCTCACTGCCCTCAGTTGCCGGTCGCTTCTTCGACCCTGCTACTTCCAATACAATCTCCACAGGTGCATCACTAGTGGATTCTGACTTCTTCTTCGACTTGGATGCCCTCTTCACAATTGCCACTGGTGTTCTGCCTCCCTCATCTGATTGACCACGAGTATCAGCTGTTTGGTTCGTGGTTATGTACGTAAGAACTATCTTGGGAGACAGAATCTTTGAGGACGGAAAGGGAGTTGCTTCTCCCATGGTTAGTGCAGGGACGCTATTCAACAAAACAGGGATCTGCGCCCCGTACCCTTTGGCCTTCTTTACTGTTCTATCCACCATTTCTTCCAAAACTCCAAACAGTATTTTACTCCAGTTAACCTTCAACCCAAAATGGATAGCTGTCATCATCTGAAACCGTTCAGTAGTACACAGCATCGAAGAACCTGCTTTCACTGTAATCGAATTGGCCAAGATATCATTCAACATTCGATACACCCTGTATCAACGCTGTATCAAAGAAATGTTCTAATTCTGGCTCATACAACACTGATTTGCACCCCAGAAAACCACGTAATCCACTGCTCTCCAGTGCTTTGAACATATTCTGCATGCCTTCGTTGTCTGGAATGTTCAACACTGATTCGAAATCAACCAGATAAGCGTTGGTGAACGTCGAAGAAGCCATTATAAAAGATTGAGAGTGTGCGATGTTGGGGAACCGTGGCGGATCCGGATCCCGCCTCCCGGGGCGCAGCGAAAAACAAAATTGCCCGGGAGACGATCAATACAATAAAATTCAAACACAATACGAACCATTCATAGGGTGTTTTTGTTGATTACCTTGCTGGCAACTCGTGCCTGGCTCCAACCGGAATTACAAGAACGCCGGCTCTTCACGGTAGGCGGCGGTAGATTCGTCAATCAGGTCCACGACCGGAAACAATCTCCCTCCAATCAGCTTGCACTAGAAGACTGATGGATTTTATCACCAACGGATTCTCCTCGAAAAGTTGGCCGGAGCAAGTCCGGCGAGGCGGCGACGGCGGCGGCGAGGCTTTGAAGGAGAAGGGGGCGGCCGTGTCTAGCACACTAGGTTTAGGGTTTTTGTTGTGTCAAAAAGTATGTTATGATTAAGCCTAAGTCTACATTAAGTAGACTTAATGATGGACTTTGACCGGCCCAACGGGCCCGGGTCCAACGTATGAACATTCGGTTCATCCCTATCACCGTGACTTCATCATAACTCCGATCGCCGATCAGATCAGACCGATCGACTCAGTTTCCAAAACTGAATACTATGATCTGAAAAACCATTTTTCAGAACCCCAGTGCAAAATGACCGTTTTGCCCCTCAACAGCGGGAAATCACGATTTGACCCCTGTTGACTTTTAGGAAGTCGCACTCCCCAAAATCCTCCTCAAGTGCTCAACACATTGAGCTCAGTATCCATACGGGAATCTCGAATCCAGTACTTATGTGACCCTCAATGGTTCAGGGATACAGCTAGCAGTGGGCCCACAACCATTGTGGCTCTGGAATCACAATTCCGGACTTGTCCATCGGATCATGGTAAGAGCGTCTAGCAACATCGCCCCATGATCCCCTAGGTATCACTGATAGTGCCTGCAAGAACCAGTTGGTCGTGGTTAGCGTACAGTACGGTCCTTTCAATCCATATATCCCGATCAGATCAACGACCATTGGTAAATCGAGAGTCGCTATAGATCCGATAGCTATGCGTACATCTTGGAGATCGAATAGTGACATCGCGAGTGTAACTAGGTAAACCCATTTACCTAAAACACTTCTAGTACTCTGGCCAGATATTTATACATTCTTATCCCCTCAGATAGCATAGGATATCCACGCATGTCTGCGAGCGGTGAATCCTCGACAACGATGCATCGACTCCTACATGCATCGGGGCCTCACCCAATCCCACCGCCCAACGACCCCAAGTGAGTCGGCAAACGGGTCAAAGTGAGGCACCTATCATGTAGAGCCTCAATGTCGTTTCGAGTCGTGAGGACTAATCAGTACAACCAAGACCTCGGAATTATCCACTCGACAAATGGTAACCACTTGGAAAGTCCGAACGAGGGTAGTTCGATAGATCACCAGGTCACTATCTATCTGCATGCTCAGAACATCACAATGTTCCCTACCAATGAAACATGGTACTTCACACCGCAAATACTAGTCTCAAGCTCGGGCGGCCTTATCCTCATTTTGACGGCCCAATCGACTAGGAACTGATTCAGAATACATAGTGACTATTAGATGTGTTTCATGATAGCCGTCATACCCACTATCACATCTAACATACACTATAGTGCATTCTAGGTCTTTACTCAACGCAATTGTTAATCATCATACAACACAATGAAAGTAAAGAATGCCATAAATAAATGCGAATATCATATATATATAAAGATTTTCATATACAAGAGTCTATAAACCCACACGCCACAAGTTGGCTAGTTGGGCATCTACTCTAACAATCTCCCACTTGCCCTAAGACCAACTACTCATCAGACACAGTCCCATTGTTTCACGATGTTTTTCAAACAAGGGTCCTGGCAAGGGCTCGTAAGTGGATCGGCAACGTTGTCCGCAGAGGCGGGACTGGACCAACTCCATTAGGAATGACGCCCAACTCTTGGACGAAATTCCTTATCCAAACCGCCTCCTTAGCAGCAGCTGATGCTGCGATGTACTCAGCCTCAGTGGTTGAATCCGCGATGGTGTCTTGCTTGGAACTCTTCCAAGAGACAGCACCACCATTGAGCATGAATACAAACCCAGAGGTTGACTTCGAATCATCCACGTCACACTGGAAGCTAGAATCAGTGTAGCCTTCCAGTTTCAGTTCACCACCCCCATAGACCATGAACATATTCTTAGTCCTTCGTAAGTACTTAAGAATATCCTTCACAGCCTTCCAATTCAATTGGCCGGGGTTGGCCTGGTAGCGGCTCGTGACACTCAGAGCATATACGACATCCGGTCTAGTCGAGATCATGCCATACATAATACTACCTATTGCCGAGGCATATGGCACACGTGTCATAATCTCTATCTCCTCATCAGTCCTCGGACACGTACACTTAGATAGAGTGACCCCGTGGCACATAGGTAGGTGTCCTCTCTTGGACTCTTCCATAGAGAACCTCTGAAGTATGGTATCGATGTAGGTAGCTTGGGTGAGTCCGAGCATCCGTTTTGATCTATCCCGATAGATCTGTATTCCAAGAATATAGGATGCTTCACCCATGTCCTTCATCGAAAATCTACTAGACAACCATACTTTAGTTGACTGCAGCATTCCTACATCATTCCCAATGAGTAGAATGTCATCAACATAAAGTACAAGGAATGTCACGGCGCTATTAACTACCTTCTTATACACACATGGCTCCTAGGGATTCTTGATGAAACCAAATTCCTTAATTGTTTCATCGAATCTCAGGTTCCAACTTCACGATGCTTGTTTGAGACCGTAGATCGATCTCTGAAGCTTGCATACCTTATGCTCGCTTCCAACAGATGTGAAACCCTCAAGCTGCGTCATATAGATCTCTTCCTTAATGTTTCCATTAAGGAACGCAGTTTTCACATCCATTTGACATATCTCATAGTCGTACCATGCGGCTATGGCTAATAAGATTCTAATTGACTTGAACATCGCGACTGGCGAGAAGGTTTCATCATAGTCAACACCTTTCCTTTGAGTGTAACCTTTCGCGACCAGTCGTGCCTTGTAGGTCATTACCTTACCATCAGGCCCAAGTTTCCTCTTGTATACCCATTTACACCCAATAGGAACAATTCCTTCGGGAGGATTAACAAGAGTCCAAACTTGGTTAGCATGCATTGAGTCAAAATCAGACTGCATTGCTTCAAGCCACAAATTAAAATCAGCATCGGAAATTGCCTCCTTGAAAGTTCTTGGATCAGATCCAACAACTTGATCACCTTGATCATTTTCAAGGAGAAAACCATATCTCTCAGGAGCCCTAGGAACCCTTTCGGATCTCCTAGGTGCGACCATTTCTGGTACTGGCTCTGTAGGTGCATGAGATTCACTTGGTACTTCACTTGGTTCTCGAACCTCTTCGAGTTCTACTATTTTGCCCTTTCTATCAAGTAGAAATTCCCTTTTCATAAAGGTGGCATTCCTAGAAACAAACACTTTTGTTTCGCTGGGATAGTAGAAATAGTATCCAATGGAATTCTTTGGATACCCAATGAAGTAGCATAAGATGGATCTCGTATCCAGCTTATCTCCCACTGTCTGCTTCACGTAAGCAGGACATCCCCAAATCCTCATGTATGAGTACTTGGGTGGTTTGCCCATCCATATCTCATATGGAGTCTTATCCACTGCCTTGGTGTGGACATTGTTCAATAACATTACCGCCGTTTCGAGCGCATAGCCCAAAAACGAGGTGGGAAGTTCAGTGAAGCTCATCATAGATCGAACCATGTCCAACAGGGTTCGATTACGACGCTCCGCTACACCATTGAGCTGTGGTGTGGCCGGAGGGGTCCACTGTGCGAGAATCCCATTCTCCTTTAGATAGTCTTGAAATTCAGCACTTAAGTATTCACCACCTCGATCAGATCGAAGTGCTTTAATACTTTTGCCTAGTTGATTTTCTACTTCAGTCTTGAATTCTTTGAACCTTTCAAAGGATTCAGACTTGTGCTTCATTAAGTACAAGTACCCATACCTAGAGTAATCGTCGGTAAAGGTTATGAAGTATGTGTGACCGTATTTAGTACCTAAATGGACCACACACATCAGTATGGATCAAATCCAATAGGCCTTGAGCACGCTCACCCTTGCCCTTGAAGGGTTGCTTAGTCATCTTTCCCTTAAGACAAGATTCACAAGTCGGTAGGGAGTTAATGTCTGACAGATCAAACATGTCACTCCTAACTAACTTGTTCATCCTACTTAGAGAAATATGACCTAGCCTAGCATGCCAAAGCTGTGCTGGGTTCAAGTTATCATGTTTCCGTTTAATCGTTGTTGTATGTGCTTCGACATCGCGAGTTGGAACGTCTTTTAATTTTAAGGTGTATAGATCATTTTCGCGTTCACCAATTCCAATTAAACGTTCATTCTTGTAAATATTGCAAATCGAATTAGCAATCATACAAGTCTATCAAGCATAGGAATAGAAATAATGTTTTTAATTAATTCAGGAACAAATAAAACGTCTCGTAACAACAACTTAAAATTTGAAGACAGAAATAAATAAACATCTCCTATAGCTACTGCAGCAACTCTTGCTCCATTGCCAAGCCTCAAGTGGGTCTCACCCTCTCTAAGACGTCGGCTTCTTGTCATCACCTGCAAATCATTGCAGATGTGAGATCCACATCCGGTATCAAGTACCCAAGAAGTCAAACTAAGAGACATATTTATTTCAATATAGAACATACCTTTCGCAGTTCGCAACTGCTCGAGGTACTCCTTGCAGTTCCTCCTCCAATGCCCAGGCTTGTGGCAGTGGTGGCAAACATCCTCGCTCTTGTTTGGCTTGGAAGCCTTTGCCTTTGGCTTCTTGGTGGGCTTTTCCTCCTTCGCAAGGGCAGAACGCTTCTTTCCCTTGTGTCTGGGCCCCTTCTTCGCAGAGGAAGAAGAGCCCATGAGGAGGACGAGCTTGTCCTTCTTTATGGTTCCTTCGAACACTACAAGCATGTTAACCACCTCTTCAAGAGTGGCTGCCAGCTTGTTCATGTTGAAGTTGACCACAAAGGGGTCAAATGCAGCGGGTAGTGAGAGGAGAAGTACATCCACCGACAGCTCGTGTGGAAGTGTGATATCAAGGCCCGGCAGCTTTTCAACGAGCCCAATCATACGAACCCCATGCTCGCGGACCGAAGTCCCATCGCGCATGCGGCTCGTCATAAGATCCTTGACAGCCGTGAACCTCTCATGTCGAGAGTTCTCCCCGTACAGTTCTTTGAGATGAAAAAGTATGTCAGCAGCATACTTCGTCTTCTCAAAGCGCCGTTGCATTTCGTTTGACATCGATGCCATCACATAGCATCGAGTCTTAAGCTCGTCGTCCCGCCATTGTTTAAGCGTAATCAGCTCCTCAGGGCTGATATCGGCAGGGGTTTCCTCCTGAGGGCTCTTGTATATCGTATAGAGGAGCTTCTCCGAAGCCAACACAATGTTGAGGTTGCGGAGCCAGTCTTGGTAGTTCAGACCGGTGAACTTGTTGCTATCCAGTATAGCAGCGAGTGGGTTTTTGATCGAAGACGTTGTATAAGCAGTAATACTGAAAAGAAAAAGCAGACATACATCACTAACTATATAAGATATATGCTAAGACATAAAACATGGTCGTTTAGTTCTATGAATTACCCTCCCACTATTTTAACGATTTCACCACCCTCTAATGAAATCGAGAAAGCAAGTTTCTTTAGTGGGTACACGGAGCCCAATCAAGCGATCATGGACCCGAATAATATCAGCCATCCATGACCCCCAAAAGGTAGTTTCCGATTACAACCGGTGCAACCTCCATGTATTCACCTCACGTCCAGTAAGGGCCCAATAATATGACGTCGTTTACTATCACGTGTCAAGATGACCCATCAATATTGAGTCGTGAAGGACGGTCCCCTTAACGTCCCCAATAATATGAGCCAACGTTAAAGGGAGTTCCAACCGACTCACAACAATTGTCAATGGCGTGGACAGCTTTCCGGCATACACGACCCCCTCAATAATATGAGCCGAGCCATGTATACGGGTAGCATCGACACCCATTGCTGATGGAAGGTGGGGAAATTTAAACAAATTTAAATTCCCTTTAGTTTATCGAATAAATATTTATCTTGATATTAGTTCTAAATCGTATTTAAAACGAGGGATTTTATTTTCGAAAATTTGGTCTCATGCAATATATTTTAAATAATATTTAACCTTCCAGATTCAACTAACTATATATCACATATATAAAAATTGGGATGATCGATCGCGAGAGCTATGCGGTCCGTGGTTGCCAGCCACGGACCTGGGTCCAATCCTAGGGGTAATGCAACATGCAATGCAATCCTATTACAATGCTTCCGGTTTTACAGATCTTCGGTCTTCAATATCTTTGATCGTCATTGTCCACCGTCTTCGGATGTCCTCCCACTAAATCTAGTATTTACATTTAAATATACCATGACATATAAGGGATACATTTTCAAGGGGTGGAACGGGCCACAAACAGGCCCACTTAAAATGATAATCAATAATATTTACAAACCGAAATCATAAAAACCTATTGCATACACCTAACATATTGGGCACGGCTCTCGATCATCTCAATCATGCAATCAATCTAATTAATATGCATAAATTAAATAATCAAATTATTTATCGCAAAATCATATTTTAATCATAAAATCGCATTTTATAATAAAATCGCATTTTGTCGATAAAATCCAATTTAAATCAACAAAATCATATTTTATTACAAAATCATATTTTACAATCAAAATCATATTTTGCTATTTTAATTGCATCAAATTGGGCCTAAAACAATTTTGGGCCCAAAAATCTCAAAATTTCAAAATCGACCAAAACAGGGCCCGATATCGAATATCGGCCCGAAAACTTCACGGGCTGCCCGGGACAGGCCCGAACTAAACCCTAGAAGAAAGTTCAGCCGTTGCAACATCGCCGAAGCATCGCCGGACGGCGGCCGCCGCCACATATCGCGCGCGGCGCAAGGCCGCGCGCTGCCGCGATTTGTGCGGCATCTCATGCGCGCGACATCGCACAATCTTGCGTGCATCCAGCAGCATGCGTCGGCCGACAGTTGTGCGACTAGCGCTGCCCATCGTCGGCCAGCAGCGCACAGTAGCGCAACAATTCGCTGGACAGTGGCCAGCCATGGCGCAACAATTGCGCAATACCACAGGCGACCGTGCGCCTTCCGTCGTGCATCCACCAGCGCAACAGCTTGCGCGGAGTGGCGGCCAACCGTTCGGCCGTGATGCGCGACAAGCGCACATCACGCGGCCATAAGCCGCAACCATCGTGCGCTCATGTTGGCTCCGCCGCATGCGGCGGCGGCCGGCTGCCCGAAATTTTGTTGCTTTGATCTGAAAATCGAGATTAGATACAATTATGGCAGCAATTGTATTGATCAGATCCGAGCCTTGGCTCTGATACCACTGTTGGGATAGCGGTGGCGGATCTGGATCCCGTCTCCCGGCGAGGCAGCGGAAGAACAAAATTAGGCCGGGAAACTTTCAATACAATTCTATAATTACACAATATGTACCATTCATAGGGTGTTTCTCGGGATGTTACCTTGCTGGCGATTTGCGCCTGGCTCCAACCGGAATTACAAGAAGACCGGCTCTTCACGGTAGGCGGCGGTAGATTCGTCAATCAGGTCCACGACCGGAAGGGAGACTCCTTTGTCAGCCTGCACTAGAAGTCCTGACGAGATCGACGCGGACGGATTCTCCTCGAAAAGTTGGCCGGAACAAATTCCGGCGAGGGAGGCGGCGGCGGCGGCGGCGGCGATATTAGAGAGAGGAGGGGCGGCGCACTTAGATGCTAGGGTTAGGGTTGTGTGTATTATGCATAATGATTAAAGCCTTAAGTCTAATTAAATAGACTAGTGATAAACTTAGACCGGCCCAACGGGCCCGGCTCCAACGTATGAACATTCGGTTCATCCCTATCACCGTGACTTCATCATAACTCCGATCGCCGATCAGATCGGACCGATCGACTCAGTTTCCAAAACTGAATACTATGATCTGAAAAACCATTTTTCAGAACCCCAGTGCAAAATGACCGTTTTGCCCCTCAACAGTGGGAATTCACGATTTGACCCCTTTTGACTTTTAGGAAGTCACACTCCCTAAAATCCTCTTCCTATGCTCAACACATTGAGCTCAGTATCCGTGCGGGAATCTCGAATCCAGTACTTGTGTGACCCTCAATGGTTCAGGGATACAGCTAGTCGTGGGCCCACAACCATTGTGGCTCCGGAATCACAATTCCGGACTTGCCCATCGGATCATGGTAAGAGCGTCTAGCAACATCACCCCATGATCCCCTAGGTATCACTTATAGTGCCTGCAAGAACCAGTTTGTCGTGGTTAGCGTACAGTACGGTCCTTTCAATCCATATATCCCGATCAGATCAACGATCATTGGTAAATCGAGAGTCTCTAAAGATCCGATAGCTACGCATACATCTTGGAGATCGAATAGTGACCTCGCGAGTGTAACTAGGTAAACCCATTTACCTAAAACACTTCTAGTACTCTGGCCAGAGATTTATACACTATTATCCCCTCAGATAGCATAGGATATCCACGCATGTATGCGAGCGGTGAATCCTCGACAACGATGCATCGACTCCTACATACATCGGGGTCTCACCCAATCCCGCCGCCTAATGACCCCAAGTGAGTCGGCAAACAGGTCAAAGTGAGACGCCTATCATGTAGAGTCTCAATGACGTTTCGAGTCGTGAGGACTAATCAGTACAACCAAGACCTCGGACTTATCCACTCGACAAATGGTAACCACTTGGAAAGTCCGAACGAGGGTAGTTCGATAGATCACCAGGTCACTATCTATCTGCATGCTAAGAACATCACAATGTTCCCTACCAATGAAACATGGTACTTCACATCGCAGATACTAGTCTCAAGCTCGGGCGGCCTTATCCTCATTTTGACAGCCCAATCAACTAGGAACTAATTCATAATACACAGTGACTATTAGATGTGTTTCATGATAGTCGTCATACCCACTATCACATCTAACATACACTATGGTGCATTCTAGGTCTTTACTCAACTCAATTGTTAATCATCATACAACACAATGAAAGTAAAGAATGCCATAAATGAATGCGAATATCATATATAAAGATCGTTTCATACAAGAGTCTATGAACCCACACGCCACAAGTTGGCTAGTTGGGCATCTACTCTAACACCTACATCATTCCCAATGAGTAGAATGTCATCAACATAAAGTATAAGAAATGTCACAGCATTTTTAACTACCTTCTTATACACACATGGCTCATCGGGATTCTGGATGAAACCAAATTCCTTAATTGTTTCATCAAATCTCAGGTTCCAACTTCTCGATGCTTGTTTGAGACCGTATATCGATCTCTGAAGTTTGCATACTTTATGCTCACTTCCTACAGATGTGAAACCCCCAGGCTGCGTCATATAGATCTCTTCCTTAATGTTTCCATTAAGGAACGCAGTTTTCACATCCATTTGCCATATCTCATAGTCGAACCATGTGGCTATGGCCAGTAGGATTCTAATTGACTTGAATATTGTGACTGGTGAAAAGGTTTCTTCATAGTCAACACCTTGCCTTTGAGTGTAACCTTTCGCGACCAGTCGTGCCTTGTAGGTCAGTACCTTTCCATCAGGCCCAAGTTTTCTCTTGTATATCCATTTACACCCAATAGGAACTATTCCTTCGGGAGGATTAACAAGAGTCCAAACTTGGTTTGAATGCATCGAGTCAATCTCAGATTACATTGCTTCAAGCCACAAATTAGAATCAGTATCGGAAATTGCCTCCTTAAAAGTTCTTGGATCACATCCAATAGTTTGATCAGTTTGATCATCTTCAAGGAGGAAACCATATCTAACAGGAGCCCTAGGAACCCTTTCAGATCTCCTAGGTGCGACCATTTCTGGTATTGGCTCTTGTCGTGCGGGAGATTCACTTGGTACTTCAGATGGTTCTCGAACCTCTTCGAGTTCTACTATCTTTCCTTTTCTATCAAGTAAAAACTCCCTTTCCAGAAAGGTGGCATTTCTAGAAACAAACACTTTTGTTTCATTGGGATAGTAGAAGCAGTATCCAATAGAATTCTTTGGATACCCAATGAAGTAACATAAGATGGATCTATTATCCAACTTATCTCCCACTGTCTGCTTCACGTAAGTAGGACATCCCCAAATCCTCATATATGAGTATTTGGGTGGCTTGCCCATCCATATCTCATATGGAGTCTTATCCACCGCCTTGGTGTGGACATTTTGAATTCTTTGAACTTTTCAAAGGATTCAGACTTGTGCTTCATTAAGTACAAGTACCCATACCTAGGGTGATCATCGGTAAATGTGATGAAGTATGTGTGACCGTACTTAGTACCAATGCTAAGTGGGCCACACACATCAGTGTGGATCAAATCCAATAGGCCTTGAGCACGTTCAGGCTTTCCTGTGAAGGGTTGTTTAGACATTTTTCCCTTGAGACAAGACTCACAAGTCGGTAGGGAGTTAATGTCAGACATATCAAACATGTCACTCCTAACCAACTTGTTCATCCTATTCAAGGAAACATGACCTAGCCTAGCGTGCCAAAATTGTGCCGGGCTCAAGCTATCGTTTTTCCTTTTAATAGTATGTGTTTCCACATTGCGAGTTGGAACTTCTTTTAATTTTAAGGTGTGTAGATCGTTTTCGCGCTCCCCAATTCCAATCAAACATTCATTCTTGTATATATTGTAAATCGAGTTGGCAAAATGACAAGAATATCCATCACTATCAAGCATAGAAACAGAAATAATGTTCTTTATTAATTCGGGAACAAATAAAACGTTTCTCAATAACAACTTAAAATTTGAAGACAGAAATAAATAAACATCTCCTATAGCTACTGCAGCAACCCTTGCTCCGTTGCCAAGCCTCAAGTGGGTCTCACCCTCTCTAAGACGCCGGATTCTTGTCATTACCTGCAAATCATTGCAGATATGAGATCCACTTTTGGTATCAAGTACCCAAGAAGTCGAATTAAGAGACTTATTTATTTCAATGTAGAACATACCTTTTGCAGTTCGCAACTGCTCGAGGTACTCCTTGCAGTCCTCCTCCAGTGCCCAGGCTTGTGGCAGTGGTGGCAAACATCCTCAGATATATTTGGCTTTGAAGTCCTTGCCTTTGGCTTCTTGGCGGGCTTTTCCTCCTTCGCAGGGGCAGAACGTTTCTTACCCTTGCGTTTGGGCCCCTTCTTCGCAGAGGAAGAAGAGCCCATAAGGAGGATGGGCTTGTCCTTCTTTATGGTCCCCTCGAACATGACAAGCATGTTCACCACCTCTTCAAGGGTGGCTTCCAGCTTGTTCATGTTAAAGTTGACCACAAAGGGGTCGAATGCAGCAGGGAGTGAGAGGAGAAGCAGATCCATAGACATCTCATGTGGAAGCGTGATATCAAGGCCCACTAGCTTCTCAATGAGTCCAATCATACGAACCCCATGCTCGTGGACCGAAGTCCCATCGCGCATGCGGCTTGTCATGAGCTCCTTGACAGTAGTGAACCTCTCAGTCCGAGATTTCTCCCCATACAGCTCCTTGAGATGAAGGTGTATGCCTGCAGCATACTCCGTCTTCTCAAAGCGCCGCTGCATTTCATTGGACATCGATGCTATCACATAGCACCGTGCCTTAAGCTCGTCGTCCCACCCATAGACATCTCATGTGGAAGCGTGATATCAAGGCCCACTAGCTTCTCAATGAGTCCAATCATACGAACCCCATGCTCGTGGACCGAAGTCCCATCGTGCATGCGGCTTGTCATGAGCTCCTTGACAGTAGTGAACCTCTCAGTCCGAGATTTCTCCCCATACAGCTCCTTGAGATGAAGGTGTATGCCTGCAGCATACTCCGTCTTCTCAAAGCGCCGCTGCATTTCATTGGACATCGATGCTATCACATAGCACCGTGCCTTAAGCTCGTCGTCCCACCATTTGTCCAGCTTTGCCAGTTCCTCAGGACTGGCATCGGCAGGGGCTTCCTTCGGAGAAGTCTTCTCTAGCATGTAGAGAAGTTTCTCCGAAGCCAAAACAATTTTGAGGTTTCGAAGCCAATCTTGGTAGTTCAAACCAGTGAACTTGTTGCTATCCAGTATAGCAGCAAGTGGATTTTTGATTGAAGACATTGTAATAGCAGTTTATACTGAAAAGAAAGACAGACATTCATTACAGACTATTTATGAAAAACGCTAAGACATAAAACAAGGTCATTTAGTTTTATGAATTACCCTCCCACTATTTTAACAATTTCACCACCCTCTAATGAAATCGAGAAAGCAAGTTTCCTTAGTGGGTACACAGAGTCCAATCAAGAAATCATGGTCCCGAATAATATCAGCCAACCATGACCCTCAAAAGGTAGAGTCCAATTGCAACAGGTGCAACCTCCATGTATTTACCTCACATCCAGTAAGGGCCCAATAATATGACGCCGATTACTATCACGTGTCAAGATGACCCATCAATGTTGAGTCGTGATGGACGGTCACCTTAACGTCCCCAATAATATGAGCCAACGCTAAAGGGAGTTCCAACCGACTCCCAGCAAGTGTCAATGGCGTGTACAGTTTTTCGGCATACATAACCCCTTCAATAATATGAGCCGGGCCATGTATACGGGTAGCATCGACGTACACCCATTGTTGATGGAAGGTAGGAAATTTTAAACAATATTTAAATTCCCTTAGTTTATCGAATAAACCTTTAATCTTGATATAAATTTTAAATCAGATTTAAAATGAGGGATTTTAATTTTGAAATTTGGTCTCAATAATTTTAAATCAAATTTAAAAACGCGGATTCAACTGATATATATATCGCATATACAATTGGGATGATCGATAAGCGAGAGCTATGCGATCCGTGGTTGCCAAGCACGGATCTAGGTCCAGTCCTAGGTGAAATGCAGTATGCAAATGCAAACCTATTACATTAGCTTCCAGTTTTACAAATCTTCGATCTTCAATATCTTTGATCATCATCTCCACCATCTTCAAAAAGTCCTCCCACTAAGTCTAATATTTACATTTAAATAGCCATGACAAGTAGGGATATAATTTTCAAGGGGTTGAACGGGCCATAAACCAGGCCCACTTTGAAATTGATATCAACAATATTACAACCAAAATTTGTAAAACATAGCATACACCTAACATATTGGGCACGACTCTCGATCATCCTAAACATACTCAATTCAAATAATTGACAGAAATAAAATAATCAAATCAAATTTCATATTTTCCAACAAAATCATATTTTAAATATAAAATCATATTTTATAAATAAAATCATATTTTGTCATTTTTAATTGCATCAAATTGGGCTTAAAACAATTTTAGGTCCAAAATCTCAAAAACATCAAAAATTAATTTTTGTCCGACCAAAAGGGCCCAATATCAAATATTGGCCCGAAAACCCCCCGGGCCGTCCGGGACAGGCCCGAAACAACCGTAGAGATAAAAAAACGGCCGTCGAAAATCCGCCCGAAAACGTCGCACGGCGGCGCACCGTCGCCCGCACAGCGTCCACACGATGCGCGCGCCCCTGTGCGCAACGCATGCGCACGGGGGCAGCCACCGGCGCGCACAGCTCGTGCAGGTGGGGCGGCAGTTGGCGCGCAGTGTCGCGCAGCCCCATGCGCGACGTGCACGGACGGGTGCCGGTCGGCGGGCGTGGCCAGCGTGCACAGGGGCGTGTGCGACAGGCACGCATCCCCAACCGCACGCTGCGCGCACGGTGGCGCAGCACGTTGTGCGCAGCGGCGGCGCCGGGCAGAAAAAAAAATTTTTTTTGAAATTTGAAAATTGAGATCTGATGCATTGCAAGTACAATTTTATGTATTGACAGATCCGAGACAAAACTCTGATACCACTATTGGCGCAGCGGCGGATCCGGATCCCGTTCCCGGGGCGCAGCGGAAGATCTAAAAATTTTACATCGGAAACGGTCAATACATAACATAAATCAACAATACACATCCATAGGGTGTTTAGATTCGGTACCTTGCTGGCGTCTAGGCGCCTGGCTCCGACCAATTTCACGAGGAAATTGGCACTTCAATGGTTGGCGGTTGTCGTTCTCCTAATCCGGTCCACGACTGGAATCACGACTCCTTCGTCAGTCTGCACTAGAAAACGTGACGAATCTTTCACGGACGGAATCTACTCGTCGAGGTGGTCGGAACAAGTCCAACCACGACAGGCGACAGCACACGGCGGCGCGTGTAGGAGGCGTCGGCTGAGAGTGGGAGAGGAGAGGGGCGGCTATGTCTAGGGTTTGGAGTGTTGTTGTGTAGACAATGTAGCCCTAGGTCAAGTATAAATAGACATGTGATGGGCTTGGACCGGCCCAATGGGCCTGGGGCGGGGCCAGGTCTATATGAACATTCGGTTCAAGTACATCGCTGTGGCTCCATCATAATACCGATCGACGATCAGATCGGATCGATCTACACAGTTTACAAAATTGAGTATTATGATACGAAACAATTTTTCAGACCACCTATTCCAAAATTGCAGTTTAGCCCCTCCAAGTTTCAGGGATAGTCAACTAGCCCAAACTTTAGGGAAATTGCACTTTGACCCCTGTTGACTTTTAGGAAGTCGCACTTCCGTCCTTCCTCCTCCTATGCTCAAAAAATTGAGCTCAGTTTCCGTGCGGGAATCATGAAACCAGTACTTGTGTGACCCTCAATGGTTCAGGGATATAGCTAGCCGTGGGCCCACAACAATTGCGACTCCGAAATCACAATTTCGGACTGACCCATCGGATCATGGTAAAGCGCCTAGCAACATCGCCCCATGATCCCCTAGGTATCACTGATAGTGCCTACAAGAACCAGTCGGTCATGGTTAGCGTACAGTACGGTCCTTTCAACACATATATCTCGGGACATCACCCAATCCCGCCACCTGATGACCCCAACTAAGTCGGTAAACGGGTCAAAGTGAAGCACCTATCACGTAGAGTCTCAATAACGTTTCGAGTAATGAGGGCTAATCTGTACAACCAAGACCTCGGACTTATCCACTCGACAAATGGTAACCACTTGGAAAGTCCGAACGAGGGTAGTTCGATAGATCACCAGGTCACTATCCATATGCATGCTCAGAACATCACAATGTTCCCTACCAATGAAACGTGGTACTTCACATCGCAGATGCTAGTCTCAAGCTCGGGCGGCCTTATCCTCATTTTGACGGCCCAATCGACTAGGAATGAGTTTAGAACACACAGTGACTATTAGATGTGTTTCATGATAGCCATCATATCCACTATCACATCTAACATACACTATGGTGCATTTTAGGTCTTTATCCAACACAATTGTTAACATTATAAAATAATGAAGATAAAGAATGCCATAAAACAATACGAATTTCATAAATAAAGATCGTTATACAAAGAGTCAATAAAAACCCACACGCCACAAGTTGGCTAGTTGGGCATCTACTCTAACATATCCACTATCACATCTAACGTACACTATAGTGCATTCAAGGTCTTTATCCAACAATTGTAATCATAATAATGAAGATAAAGAGTGTCATAAAAGAATGTGAATTTCGTAAATAAAGATCGTTTTACATAGAGTCAACAAGAACCCACACGCCACAAGTTGGCTAGTTGGGCACCTACTCTAAAAACTCTCGTGTCCCTCATCTCCTTGCTGGGATCTGTTAGCCACTATGAGTCGAGTGGGTAGCTCCCACATCTCATGAGTTGGGCAACAACAGGTGGAGTGATTGTTATGCATCTGGTACCGTGTGTTGAGACGACTGGGTAGCTCCCATATACTCACACACCCCATGGCCACTATCTTCCAGTTGATTGGATTCTGTTGTTGAGCAGTTCCTTGAGATATTTTGTCTCCCTGCCTTCGGTTGTAGACTTGTTCTCATGCATAGAATTCGCATTTTATCTATTGCTATTTAACTGCTATTTTTCAGTTGCTCTCCGTACTGGGGTTTGACCCCTTGTCCCTCTGGAGCTGGTTGTCTTGTTTGCCTGTGTGTGTTCAGGTTATCATTGTTTCTCCACTGATCGTGGAGTTGATCCAGTTGGTAATGCCCTGGAAGGAGGACAGAGTGTCCCAGTTATATGTAGTAGATACATATGATATTTTCGTTATATTGTATTGTATAAATTATGAGCGAGAGACTCATCTGTTTGTTAATTGAGAGTCACTCTATGTTGTATATTTGTATGTTATTGTATTGGGTTTCAGCGTTGTAAACCAATATTTTGAATAACGGTGTATTTTAAATTATGTTTTCTAAGTCAGGCCAAAAGCGAAAATTTTAGCCACTATTTTTAATGATTCCGCTATTGTGTTTTATGTGGTGTTACTCTGATTGAGCACGAGGCCTGACATCCTCTCTCGCCCTGAGGGCCTCTTATACTGCCGCCAATTTTCTTCTCCTCGGATCCTATTCTTCCTCCGAGGTTGTCCATCCCCGACTAGCACTGCCCGCACATCCGGATTACTTCGTATAATGCGCTCCAACTCATTATCCAAGTGTCGACACTCCGAGGTCATGTGCCCGTAATCCTTGTGAAAATCACAAAACTTATCTGATCTGGGATTCCTTGGGGCCCCGTCACTTCCCCGAGGTCGTTGCACTACTTTCCGCTCGTCACAAATCTCCAAATCCCAAACCTTGCTCCCTTTTAATGGCGTTCGGGTGGTAAACACCCCCAAAAACAAAGGGGTTCTTGCCTGGATGGCCTCGGCGGGGCTCTCTCTGCTCGGAATTCCCGACCAGTCCGAGGCGGCGCTTTCTGTTCACTCCTCCTCGAGGACTGTATCTCCTCCACATTAACATATTTCTCAGCCTTAGTGAGAAGCTCGTCAAACGTCTTCGGGGGCTTCTTGACCAGGGATCTGAAGAAATCACCCTCTCGCAGCCCTTGGGTGAAGGCCCCGATCAACAAGTCCGGCGTTGCAGATGGCACCTCAATGATAGTTCGGTTGAAACGTCGAATGTATTCCCGAAGACTCTCCTATTCCTTCTGTTTTACAGTAAATAGATTCAGCGTCGTCATTGGTTGCTTCTTGCTGCTAGAAAACTGATGGAGGAGCGCCTGGCTGAAGTCCTGAAAGCTCTTAATGCTCCCGATGGGCAAGATATTGAACCACTGCTGCACAGATCGGACCAAGGTGGTGAGAAAAACTCTGCACTTGATAGGGTCAGCATATTGGTGGAGGAGGGCAGCGTTCTAAAATCGGGAAATATGCTCCTCGGGATCTCCCATCCCATCATACTCTCCTACATTTGGAAACTTGAAGTACTGAGGTACATCAGCGGCCAATACTTCAGCAGAAAGGGAACCTCCCGAGCCGGGAGGGGTGGAGGTGCCGAGCTCCTCTCTTCCCTCAATCGTGAAACCTCCTCTCGTAATTTACTGATCTTCTCAGATTGTTGCTCGGGCGGCGAGCGTGACTCAGGTTGATTCGCCAATATCTGCTTTACTGTAGTGGCTACCAGTTGAGCTATCTGAGCGACGGTGAGACCGGGGTTCCCCGACCCCTGAGACATACTCTCTGTATTGCTGGTTTCTTCAGTACCCCGAGCTCTAGTCCTCTTTGGTGGCATCTTGTTTTTCTTCTTCTACGTTTCCCACATACGGCGCCAATTGATGTAGCCAAATTATCTCAGTCGAAGAGCTACCACCACCTCGAGAGCTCGGGACGTCGGTCGTCGGGATTGCTTGTAAGTGTAGGACGATGCTTCGTGATTCCTGCAGCCACAGATCACAGGTCAGAGGGCGTCGGAAGTGTGTCCGGCGAATCCCGTACGATGCTTAAGTCAGACAGAGTGTATGAGATTAAAGAGAGAGCAAGAGAATATGTGTGTTGAGAGCAAGGAATGCGAGAGTGAATGTGTGGATGAATGACACGTACCTGGTATTTATAGAGGGGCTAGGCGGTGGAGATGAGCATATTTTGGCGAATATTCGCCTACATCGGGTATCTCGGGCAAGATACTCTTCGCGATCTTCGGCGCAGGATCTTCTCCGTGATTTTCGGGAATCCTGTCGTTCAAAATAAGAAAAGATGTATCCGGGTAGGATCCTGCTAGTCATGTCAATGTCCTCGGGAAACACTCCCGATCCGAGCACGGGTCCTCGGGCGACCTCCCATTCTGAGCACGAGTCCTCGGGATCTGGAGCGTGCTGCTCGATCCTCGGGTCCCGAGTTGGTAACGGGGGCATTAGTATTGAACTTGAAATTTGGTGTCACTTGATATCAAAGTACAAAAAAAAAATCATCTTGATTACTCATATCGACCTCTTATGCACCACATTTTATCGTTGTGTTTTGTATGAACGATCGTACAAAAAGAAAGGGTGATTCATGTTCACTTCATGAATTAAACTTCAAATTTACTGTAAGGTATTATCCTAAACACGAACCACAAATCATTTGTTTTTGTTGTGGATCCATTGTTTTTTCTTTCCAATTTCACACAACATAAGGGAATTCACTTGTGCCCAATAATTGTTCCAACAACTTATAGGAAAAGAGTATCTTGTATAAAGTTATCAATCAGTCATACAAGTCAACATTTTATTATTGCTTCTCCTAATGCAAAGATTATTTTTACATAACAAATTCAAGACACCGTAAACATCATCTCTCGTCATGAAATCGAGACTTGATTTTTGTCACATGACATCGGACGAACATTCTTGACCGTACGTGAAACATGAAAAGACTGTCTCAAACAATGTTTCAAACACAAAATTGATAGCAGGAGCCTAGCGTATTTGGAAAAATAATGCTTCAAAACTAATAAAAATAATCAATCATTCAGGGCCAAGAAACATATTGAAGCGAGATAGACAAAACAAAAGTACAAAATATATGTCATCATATATATATATATTTATTCATCATAGCTATATATAATTTATGGTATATACTGATGGGAAGAAGAAAAAACCCGAACGAATAAAAGTTTATACACCAAATCTTTGATAGCTTAACCTTTTGAATTTATCTACGAATCTTTACAAAAAAATCGGAATCATGCACATTTCAAATGCACTTATTCAGATCAATACGAGGTTTCTTGACTGCCACAGGCAATGGCACTTCACTGTTGCATCGAGGGCACCTGGGATTACTCTTCGAGATCAAGACATAAAGAAGACAGGCCGGGCAGCCGGCGGCGAAGGAGCCCGAAAATCTGTCTTCGTGGTCGAAATCTCGGTCATGGATCGAGGACGAGGAATTCGAACGCGGAGAGCAAGATTTTGACATGGAAATGGACATGGCACGCTTCCTGATCACTGTCTCCTTCTCGGCTCTCTCGAGGGCCGACTTCACCTTGTCGAGGGTGCATATGCTCGAGGATGAAGGGGATGTGGATGACGACGAAACGAGCTTCAACTCTAAGCTCGATTCATCGAAGAGATTTAACGTCTGTTTCGACGTCGGGGGGAAGTTGAGGTCTTGAAATTTTGTGAGAGTTTTGCTGCTGACTTGGGGCTTGTTCTCTGAAGTTGAAGAGGATGAGTTTGATGAATTACACCTTTGAAGATACACTTTTCCAGACTGCACAAACAAACACGAACATTATTAAGCAGCAATAAATTAAACACACAATGACAACAGCAGACTACAAAAAATCGTTTGTCTGAAAATAATACAACACAATGGTAGATTTTCTACATCGTGGACCAAATGCTTTTACAGTTCCATTTGATAAAGAAGATCTTACCAAGCTGTAAATTTCAAATTATCACAACTACTTAACGTAATTCCTGTCTAATCAAAGAATAGAAAAATAAGGAATTTATTATGTATTGTCAACCGATTGGGGGGGTTATAGTGAGTTGGTTCCATATATGTTTAATTAACTGATAAAATTAGTCAGACTTACGAAACTCAATCATGCAAAGCATTAATAAAGTTATCAAATATTAACGAGAAACATAAAAAGTGAATAATGAATGATCAAGTCACCATGAATGTTAGAACCATATCCCAAAAAATCCATTAAATGCACATAATAATTTTCTCATAAAGTTGAAATGTAAATGGTACGTAATTCAATATAGATGGTTGATTTCAAATTCTCAATCATCACCACAACAAAAACAAGAACATATCAAAATTAAACCAAAATAATCATCACAAAAGACAAATTAAACCCAAATAATGCTTAACAATAACAAGTGGGTCGTTTGTAGTCGGAAAAAAAAAAGAGAAGATCAAAATGATATACACAAATAAAAGCATTTAGAAATCAAATTTTTGTAAAAGGAAAAAATATAAACGGTTTATATACCTTCAAATCGAGGCGTTTCTCCCAGCCACAAGGGACTTGTAAATCCAGGTCCAACTCCTTGGAATCGGGTGTAGAGCACCCACCAAGCAAGTCCCGTGTGATCGGGGCCGTCGATTTCCCCGACGAGGTTGACTCCTTCGAATCTCCGCCGTTGATCACTCTGACCAGTGAACTTACATCAGCGGCCATACCACGAATGATTTTGTATTCTCCCAGTTTAACACACAGAGAGAGAGAGAGAGATAGGATTGAGTTTTGGTCGAAGGAATACTGAGTGAAATGGACTGTGAGATTTATATATAATAGTGGAAAGAAAGAAGATGATTTCAATTAATTTAAATTGCAATAATGAAAGAATTTAATGTAATCTAGATTTACACGGGAAATTTCTCTCTTTCTTTTGGGAAGGGCATTTATTATTTTATATTGTGGAGAAATTTTGGTTGCCTTTAAATGCATTTCAAACTTCTGATTATACAATCGTGATATATCATTTCTTTGCGGTATTTACCAACATTTACATGGTTTGAAATATGTTTTTGTCATTATTTATTAAATGCTACATTGGAGCAAAGTTTATGCACCGTATCCTTTATCACCATAATATTTAGAATATCATGGAAAAATGTGTTTTTTATCTTTTACATCAGTCTTTTATGATTTTATAAATTATCATGTCAGATTTCTCTCACATACTTATATGACATAGACAACGTGACATTATCTCAAACTTGATAATATATAAGATTAAGATTATATATAAATAAACATTATAATATTTTCATGATAGAAATAATATCATCGAATTAGGAGCACTTGCGAATGTGATGGTGGCATATATATTGGATAGTATTTGCAAAGTGCATTAAATGCTCAGAACAGCTGTGAATTAATGCCACGCTCGAGATACAAAGACCTTTTGGCTTCCTTAGATAACTCATTAATGAATGGTAATGACTGCTTTTAATTTCCTTCAAAATTTTCGTATCCCTCTGTGTTTTTAATTAATTGACGCATTCATTTCCTTTTGTTTTCAATATTTATTGCTACCGGACTTTAGTTGGCAACTCTAGGCTCTGTTTGGCTCTTCCATCTTGATTGATCTCTTCAACTTATCTATCAATAATATTATTAATATATGAAGTATAATATTAGATCACTTATCATGAATTACAACCAGTTTCAGTTTAGTTATCATCAAATAGCATATGATAGTTAGGGATATATTTAGTACTACTAACATAATAAATACGAAAATTGTTATTTTGTTAATGTAAATTAGCCTTTTTTTTACAATTTTTATTAATGTTTTCAAATTTTAGTTTTAATTTATCATACTACTTTGCCATTTTGAAAACTTTTTGCAATTTATTGATAACTTTTTGTTGGATCCGTGGAACTGATCAAATCTAAATTTCGATAAACACAAAACCTGCTATTATGTTTCTAGCGTTTTCATTAAGTGCGCAGGCCAAGCTCGTTTAGAACGGTCGCGAGCTGGTCCAGGTCTAAGCTGGTTCAGATTAGAAGCAAGCTGGTTAAGGGATGGCATTCGTGAAGCACATTTTAGCCAGGTTCTTTTAGAGAATATCGATGCAATCAGGAAGAATTGTGTTTATATAGAAGAAGAAGTGGTAACATTTATCCAGGAATTCAAGTATGCAAGGTGTACTCGATCAGTCTCCATAGGTCTAAGATGGCTTTGATCAAACGCGAGCTGAAGAAGAGCAATGTAGCAGAACAGAAGCGAGCTCGAAGAGATAAGCTGCAAGCTGTTGAGAAGGTGTCTAAGCTGAAACAGTATGGGGACGCCCAAGCTGGTCCAGCAGAGGACATCCAAGCTGGAACAGTAAGGGAACGCCCAAACTGGTCCAGCAGAGGACATCCAAGCTAATCAAGTTTAGAGAAAAGATCAGCACAGATGAAATCAGTTCAACACAGCGTTTAGCTCATATGTCAAGAGCATATTAGAAGCGAGGAAACATCACAAGAGCAGAAAGACTCAACTCAGTTTAGAGCATATCAACTCAGAATAGCTTAGAGAAGAGCAGAACAGATCAGGAGCTTCGTGAAAGATCAACTCAGACGAGTTAGTTTGCACAAGCTTTATTCAGAATACTAGAAGAAAAACTACTTTGTCTGATCAAGACATATTCTGTGACGCCCAAACCCGAGAGAATCAACGAATTGAAGTAAAAAGATGAAATGCGGAAAAGAAACGACTTAAACAATAAATTGAAAGTTGTATTTCCTTCCACTAAGATCGAATACTAAAAAAAATCAAAATGCTACGATCAAGGGGCAGCGAAACCAGCTTAGAACAAAATATCGTTCGAATACAATCGGATATTACAACATTCAAATTCTATGTGAATTCTTCATTGTTATAATGGATCTTAATACAGTTACAAAAAGATATAAAAAACAACAACGACATCGCAGAAATGCAGGCCTTTGACAAACACACGCAGCCCCCAAGCTGGTTCAGCTCACACCTCCCGCCTGCCCCTGATCTACCTCACCTGCATCAGTAAAACTAGTGAGCCTAGGGGCTCAGCAAGTCAAACTGAGGATAACAAGATCATATAATGCAGACATAACTGAACATGATATAATAATTATAGGGAGTTATCTGAAACTGAAAGCTTTCCCATAAACCAGATCGGGACATCAGTCCGGATCCCACTTAATTATTTTCGTGACTTATGGCCTAGAAGCTCTCATGTGGTCCTGGTACTTTCTAACATCTTACCTAAATTAAGGAACTTACTTGTGAAGGGGTATTACAGTTATACCATAATATTTGTTCCCTTCCTGGTTGATCGGGTTCTCTATGCCATAAGTCCTTAAACTGAAAGTCACTTCCTTTAACTGAATGAAATAACTACTATACATTGCTCTTGATCGAAGACCGATCACTGAAACTGGTAGATTCACTGCTATGAAACTCATTTTATCTCTAAAACTTTACTGAGTGTACAGCTGGACTGCGAACTGATGGTAACGGAAGCTCGGGTGAGAAAACAGCTCACAAACGTGAAAACAGCTCGAAGAGGAAAACAGATTAAAAACGTAAAATAGCTCGGAGAACAGAACAGCGTACGAGCGTGAAAACAGCTTACGATCGTGAACACAGTTCTGGCTGAAGAAAATAGCTTACGGGTGTGAAAACAACTTACGTGTCAGGCCTCGTGCTCACAACAGAGTAAAAACCCAAACACATGCGGAAGCTTAACAAAAAGTGGGTAAAATATTTGCTTTTAGGCCCGACGGTTTAAAATATATAATTTAAAATAAGTTCCCAGTTTACAAACCAACAAAAGCAAGTATAGCGGCAATAGATGTATCAGACTCCAAATACTGAATACAACGACAAAGCACAGGGCATCCCCTGGCTAACAATACTGATACATAAATATATGCTATAAGCTACTGGGATACTCAACCACCTCCTGGGGCGCCTCCAGCTGTGCCAGCACCACGACCAGCTGTGTAACCTGGACAACACAACAGGCAAGGAAAACAAACCAAGCCCAGAGGGACATCCCAGTACGGAGAGCAACTATAAATCAGCAATAAATAGCAAGAATAAAATGCAGATGCTATGCATGACATGCTGGATAACGACCAAGGACTCCAACCGAGAAGGAAGTCAAGGAACTCAATGCACAGCTCAACTGAATCTGCAACCACGGTGGCCACTGGGTGTGTTCCAAGTGTGGTAGCTAGCCACTCGCCTGGACACAACACCCAAATACCGGATGCATCCAACAACTCGACCTGCCGTTGCCCAACCTATGAACTGTGGTAATTAGCCACTCGACGCATTGGGGCTAACGTAACCCAGCAGGGGAGATGAGAGTGCGGTATTGCCGCTCGCCCTCGCATCCTGGTAAGAAACATAGCAAGAACAACGAAACGATGGCAATAAAGCTAGAATGAGATGCAAATGCGTGTATGCACATGCTGGAATAACAAGCATATCAACATGTGCGAAAGCAGTAGCAACATCAGCAAGTACATAACACATAACACACGGCCATCTCATGGATCGGCAGCCTCAACAGATAAATAAGCACATAAGCCAGCAAAGCCATCTCACAATTCATCCAAGCCGTCACCTTGCTGTAATTTACAAGCTCAACCCGTACCCTAATTTTCTGTGCAACAATTACCACAATCCAAGGCTTGAGAAATCTGTTTAACCTGCTCAAAACACAACGAAACAGATCTCATAATCTGCACAGGAAGTCACCGCCAACCATCAAACTCACGGCTGGGAAAATTCATACACAATCCAGCCTTCGATCCTATCCAAACAACTAACTAGGAAGCTTAAAACAAGGCCTAGAACAAGATTCCAACCTCTAAATTCGAAAGCTACCTGCGCACACAACACACGGCCGAAAGACGGTAGCTTCGAGCTTTTGTTCCAGCCAACAACAGCCTCCAAAATGGGTATGAGATGACAGAGCTCTTCGAGAGGAGTCCAACGCTACCTCAAACGTGAAAAACGGTGGCCGGAATCGATGGGAAATGGCCGGAGAAGTTTACGGTGAACAGTGACAAGGGTTTGAGAAATAGAGCACGAAGGTTGGGGAGATATTTCTCTAAGTATGGGATCTGGTGAGAAAGAACGAAGCCAACGCTTCTAATATATAGGCGCAAGAGATCTGTTTAAATAACCCACCGACAAAACAGACCTCACCAACTACGCACGCTAAACACAATCACGACCACAAAACGACGTCGCATCACACCACGGAGAAATCTGATCAAAAGCGCTGAGATCTGGAAACACGCTAACAACAACGCACAACGCCAAAACCGCGGAGAGGTATGCTTACGTAAGCAGGTCTGGTCCAACACTACGCTAGAATCAGATCTCTCCATAATAGCTCAAAACAGATCTCTCCTGAAACGACGGCGTAAGGAAATCCTTGCCAATAACCAGATCTCTCAACAGCAACGCTTACGTCAGCCACACAACGACAACACACGCTGCTGACGTCATGAGATATGCCAACAGATTTCACCCACAAGACTCAAACCAGCAACGCTTACATCAGCCACACAACGACAACACACGCTGCTGACGTCATGAGATCTGCCAACAGATTTCACCCAAAATTCGAAAATCTCGAAATTTCCAGAATTGTTCCAAATGTGATTCCCGACCCGAAAATGCAACCCAAACATTCAAAATGAAATCTGAATCACCAAAACCCGATTAATTCAACAATTAATCCTTAATACAATTTCCAGGTCTCACATTTCTCCCCCACTAAAAAGGATTTCTTCCTCGAAATCAACAACACTTCAAGTACTAAAACACAGTAGCAAGATATAAGACAGGAACTCACCCAACGCGAGGCCAAGAGTTCAATATAACTGGGCAAACAATTAACAACTAGGGAAGAAAATACAACCAAAAGCTACAAACTACTGGAAATTTAGCTCAACAGCTACTCAAACAGATGCGGTCACTCGCGCTGCATCTTTTATTCCAGCTCCCAAGTAGCTTCTTCCCTTCCATGTTTGCTCCACTGCACCATTACCAAAGGAATGGTCTTATTCCTCAACTGTTTCTCCTTTCTGCCAAGGATTTGCAAGGGGTATTCCCGATAGCTCAACGACTGATCTAAATCTACCTCGTCAGTTCAAAGTACATGAGACGGATCTGGCTCATATTTCCTCAACATCGACACATGAAACACATCGTGAAGAGAGGATAACTCTGACGGCAGCAACAACCGATACGCTAAAGGGCCAATCCTCTCGACAATCTCATACGGACCAACGTAACGAGGGGCTAACTTTCCCTTGCGTCCAAAGCGCATCACACTGCGAAACGGAGAAACCTTGAGAAATACACGATCACCAACCTGAAACTCAAGAGGTCGACGCCTCTTATTTGCATAAATGGCTTGGAGATCCTGGGCAGCTTTCATCCGCTGTCTGATTAGATCGACATGATCATTCATTTGCTGAACAAAGTCCGGGGCAGATAGCTGCTTCTCCCCCACTTCTTTCCAACACACTGGCGATCTGCACTTGCGGCCATACAAAGCCTCGAAAGGCGCCATGCCAATCGTCACCTGGTAGCCTCCAACGTCTGGATAGTTCGCTCAGATTGGCCAGTCTGTCTGGGGGTGATACGCGGTACTCATTGCCAATCTGGTTCCTAAATCTGTTTGCAAACTCTTCCAAAAACGGGAAGTAAACCTCGGATCTCGGTCAGAAACGATTGAAACTGTCACACCATGTAGTCTAACAACGAAATCAACGTACAACTTTGCCATCTTCTTCAACGAGAAGGTCATACCGTAGGAAATAAAGTGCACAGACTTCGACAGACGGTCTACAACCACCCAAATAGCATCGCATCCTCTGCTGGAACGAGGCAGATGCGTCACGAAATCCATCGCAATGTGCTCCCAATTCCATTGGGACACCTCTAAACTCTGCAACAGACCACCAGGTCTCATCCTTTCGGCCTTTACCAACTGGCAATTCAAACAACGAGCAACGAAACCAGCAACGTCACTCTTCAGGCCAGCCCACCAAAAGTGCGGCTTCAAAGCATGGTACATCTTCCGTGCACCAGGATGAACACTATGTCTGCTGCAATGCGCCTCACTAAGGATCTCCTCCTTCAAATCAATAAAATTGGGCACAACCAACCTGCCACGAAACCTCAAGCAACCATCGGACGAGACGGAATAATCCTCAAGTTCTCCAGCCCTGACTTTCATCTTCAACTCGTGGATAGACGGATCGGTCCTTTGAGCTGCTCTAATGCTGGAGACAATCTGCGGTTCCACTTGGAACGATGAAACCATCACACAGTCCTCAGCCGGATAAAACTCTCCAACCCATACGTGTTAACGATGCTCTTGATCC
>KQ993866.1:117484-127797 GCA_001598015.1 Dorcoceras hygrometricum
GAAACGATGGCAATAAAACTGGAATGAGATGCAAATACGTGTATGCGCATGCTGGAAATGACAAGCATATCAACATATGCGAAAGCAGTAGCAACATCAGCAAGTACATATCACATAACACACGGCCATCTCATAGATCGGCAGCCTCAACAGGCAAGTAAACACATAAGCCAGCAAAGCCATCTCACAATTCATCCAAGCCATCACCTTGCTGTAATTTACAAGCTCAACCCGTACCTGAATTTTCTGTGCAACAATTACCACAATCCAAGGCCTGAGAAATTTGTTTAACCTGCTCAAAACACAACGAAACAGATCTCATAATCTGCACAGGAAGTCACGGCCAACCATCAAACTCACAGCTGGGAGAATTCATACACAATCCAGCCTTCGATCCTATCCAAACAACTAACTAGGAAGCTTAAAACAAGGCCTAGAACAAGATTCCAACCTCTAAATTCGAAAGCTACCTGCGCACACAACACACGGCCGAAAGACGGTAGCTTCGAGCTTTTGTTCCAGCCAACAACAGCCTCCAAAATGGGTATGAGATGACAGAGCTCTTCGAGAGGAGTCCAACGCTACCTCGAACGTGAAAAACGGTGGCCGGAATCGATGGGAAATGGCCGGAGAAGTTCACGGTGAACAGTGACAAGGGTTTGAGAAATAGAAAACGAAGGTTGGGGAGATATTTCTCTAAGTATGGGATCTGGTGAGAAAGAACGAAGCCAACGCTTCTAATATATAGGCGCAAGAGATCTGTTTAAATAACCCACCGACAAAACAGACCTCACCAACTACGCACGCTAAACACAATCACGACCCCAAAACGACGTCGCATCACACCACGGAGAAATCTGATCAAAAGCGCTGAGATCTGGAAACACGCTAACAACAACGCACAGCGCCAAACCGCGGAGAGGTCTGCTTACGTAAGCAGGTCTGGTCCAACACTACGCTAGAATCAGATCTCTCCATAATAGCTCAAAACAGATCTCTCCTGAAACGACGGCGTAAGGAACTCCTTGCCAACAACCAGATCTCTCAACAGCAACGCTTACGTCAGCCACACAACGACAACACACGTTGCTGACGTCATGAGATCTGCTAACAGATTTCACCCACAAGATTCAAACCAGCAACGCTTACGTCAGCCACACAACGACAACACACGCTGCTGACGTCATGAGATCTGCCAACAGATTTCACCCACAAGACTCAAACCAGCAACGCTTACGTCAGCCACACAACGACAACACACGCTGCTGACGTCATGAGATCTGCCAAGAGATTCCACCCAAAATTCGAAAATCTCGAAATTTCCAGAATTGTTCCAAATGTGATTCCCGACCCGAAAATGCAACCCAAACATTCAAAATGAAATCTGAATCACCAGAAATCACCAAAACCCGATTAATTCAACAATTAATCCTTAATACAATTTCCAGGTCTCACATTACGGGCATGAAAACAGTCCTAAGCTTCGGAACAAAAATTTCAGCTTTGGAAGGTCACTCAGCTTTGAGAAACCAAATCATCTTAGAAACGAACAACACAGATTAGGCCAACAAAGTAGACCAGATCATCTTAGAGAGCATGAAGGTACTGCACCAGCTTGGTGAAAACCAGCTTAGCTTCTGGGTACTGTACCAGCTCAGATAGTTCCTAAATAGACCAGCTCAGCTTATCCAATCGAAACATAGTCCCGATCAAACCAGCACCGCCTATCCATTCAGATTCAATGTCCAGAACTTTTACAGCACACCGGAAACAAGAATCTTCTCTTGGCTTATCTTATCTTGAACCTGTACAACTCAGAATTTTGAAAACACAAATGCCTTTGCTAAAATATAAACTGGTGAGTTTCCTCAAACTAAAGAATCAAAGCCGTGAATCCATATCTTAAACATAAACATGAACTGGGTGAACTGAACTGAAATATGCATCAGGCAAGCATACAACAGAAAACAACGAAGCAATATATGTTTTCCAGATGCAGCAAGAATACACTTTACTTGCCTGAACTGAGAATCACAACGAACAGATGACCTCGGTTGGAATTCACCTCAAACACATGCTGCGAGCTTATAAGAATTTTAGAGATCTGAAGACTTTCTTGAAAATAAATGAGCTCTATAACTCAAACAATCATATATGGGAGTATGATTAGTACTAGGTGAAAGGTACAAGATTAGGCATGGGTCACATTGTTGGAGTTAATTTCATAAGATTGGTGAAGAAAAATAAAAAGAGATTAATCAGCTCAGATGTACAAGATCGGATGGGGCTTACAGCGTTGGATATAGAAACCAGATCATAGTAGAGCTAATATATTTAAGGACAAACCAGCTCAGTGTATTTAGTTACGCTGGTCAAAGGACAAACCAGCTCGTAATTCAGTCAAGTTGGTTAAAGACAAATCAGTTCAGATGAACAGATCAGGTGTTTATTCAGAACAGAAACGGATCACATCAGTTTAGAAGAGCGAATAGAACATTTGGCTTTGTAATAATTGAGAGAATAGCTCGGAGCGTAACGTGGTATAACAGACCAGCTTGGACAAAACCAGCTCAGAGCAAGGTTGTTCTACAGATGCTATCGAGTTACAGATATAAGTGATCAAAGACTGTTATCTGGATCTGTACAGAACAAAGACAAGAGAAGATCAGTTAAGAGCAGTTTGGATTTGATCAACATCAATACTAGACTAGAAAAGTAGTTCAACGTACAGAAACCAGATTGGGAAACCAGCTAAGTAAGGATAAATTAGCTAAATGAATTTTAAAATGTTTCGAGGCTTAGTACAGATTGATGTGATGTGTTTGATCTATCTGAATTGATTTTTAGTCGTTGGAACTACTTTGAGCTAACTTAAGATATACAAAGATTTGGTGTGAACTGAAGACGGCGCAGAGTATGCTAAAAAGAGAAATGCATTTAATGGAGATGTACGTACATTGTACAAGCATTTATGTCGTCGCAGGAATTTCAATTTGGATACATTCGACGTGTCTATTGGTAAAATTTATTGTATCCAAAGATTATAAATAGAAGATCAGATCAACTGTGAAGTGGTTATCGGTCACGAAATCAATGATTACGAACTTAAAAATTTTCAAGAGCAAAATAGAGTTCATCTGTCAAACCAGCTCACAGCTAGTGACACACGCACACAGATTGATTATTCGATTCTTTGTATCACACAAACATTAGTACACACACTCTGTAGTGTTGAGACATCATTGTAAATCATAAACAGAGAGTGTTGAGTGGTGGATTTGCACAACCAGATTAGAGCTGTGTTCATTGTATTTCAAACCAGATCGCGTGTATGTGTTCTTTGTTGAGTGCTAGGAGTTCTTGCAGCTGCTGGCTGTCGGATCGGGTTTGTACAAGGAGTTGTATAAATAAAATCTTGTAGTGGATATCCATCCCATTGAGGAAGAAGGAGAGACGTAGGAGATTGAACACCGAACTTTCAGAAACAAATCTCTCGACACTATCGTTTACATTTACGCATTGAACTGTTCACTGTTGAATCGTATTCTTTCCGTATAAAATATTTTTATTACACGAGACAACAGTAATCACTGAGAACACTCCAAGCTGGTAACTCGGCTTAGAGATTAGCTACGAGCCGTAAAATTTTTGAAATCAGATTTTCAATTAAAAAGTAGCAAAGGAGTTCATTCATCCTCCTGAACTCCCGAGTTTGTTTTATGATCCTATCAAATGGTATCAGAGCTCGGATTCTCAGTGTTTGAACAGATTGTTTATTATTTTTGTTAAACATGTCGATTTCTCACAACAAAATTCGTATGTTTTCCAAGGAGGAGTATGACGTCTGGAAGATCCGGATGCAGGCTCACCTGGAAGCACAAGATGACGACATGTGGTTTGTGATCACTGATGGCCCCATCAAGATCATGAGACCAAACACAGGAATAGCTATATCAGATGGTGTGCCTTAGTGGACAGAAAAGTCAAGGATATAATGGACATCCGAGGATAAAAAGAAAGCTAATCTGGATAATCGCCAAGGACATCTTGTACAAGACGCTAGACAATAATATGTTTAGAAAAACCCAGACGTGCACACATCAAAAGAAATCTGGGAAAAGATGACCCAGATCTGTGAGGGCAACGAAGAGACAAAAGAAAACAAGTTAACTGTGGCCCCACAGAAATTTGAGCTGATGAAAATGAAGCCCGAGGAGACCATGGCAGAATTTGATGAACGGTTCAGCTCACTGGTGATTGAGTTAACCAGATTGGGCAAATCTTACAGCAACAGGGAGTTGGCCCTGAAGGTGATGCGAGCATTGCCCAAGGAGTGGGACGTGAAGACAATGGCCATGCGGGAGTCCTAAGGACTTGAACAAGTTCGAGCTTCACGATTTGTTTGCTAACCTGAAGGCTTATGAATTTGAGCTGGAAAAAAAAACGGAGTTTGAGCCCTCAACTTCCCAACTAACCAGAGCTCTTAATGCTACGATCCAGAACAGAGTACATGTTCTATAAGCAACAGATCAGCAGAAGTACTGAGCAAGGATGCTATGTCCTTGTTCATTAAGAAATTCAGGAAATTTATGCGGAAGCATAATCCTAAATCTTCCTCTTTTGATTCTCCTAAAAAGACCTTTAATTATCCTTCTGATGACAAGGTTATAACTGTGGCAGGCCTGGTCACTTCATGGCTGATTGCAGGAAGCCAAAGCTGGATGCGAAGAAGCAATCAGATCGCAACACCAGCAAGGACAAGAAGGAAAAAAACTTTATTGGAAGAGGAGAACGGAGAAGGCTATGGTTGCTGAAGAGAACAAGAGTGCATGGGCCGATTCAGATTCAGAGGAATCCAGCTCTGAAACATCCTCATCCAGTGAAAGCGAGGATGAAGTACAGTGTCTCATGGCTGATGACACTGATGAGGTATTCTATTTTTCTAGATTCACACGTGAGGACCTTGTCACAGCACTTAATGACATGGTTCAAGAGTACTAGAAGCTTTCTCAATCATTCGAGGAAGTCAAAGCTGAAAAAGAGAGCTGCACAATAAAATCTGAGCTGGTTAGCTCAAGCGATATGCAAGCTGCTCTAAGTAAGCTTGCAACTGAGAATGAGGAGTTGAAAAGCAGGTCACAGGAGATGCTCTATGAGAATCAGCGATTAGATGGTATAATAAGATCCTGGACCAGGTCTTCTGCTTTCCTGGATAAACTGCATGGATCCATGAAGCCAAATGGTTACAAATCTGGTTTAGGCTATGATGGGAAAGATAGCAGTACAATAGAAACCAATAGTACCCCACACCTGCTGGAACAAAACTTCAAACAATGAATTTTGTAAAATCAAGCACGGGACAGTCCGTAGAGGCAAAATCTGTTGAAGAAAGATGGCAGCTAAGCCTCCAATCTGGCAATGAAGATTTTGCGGGCTGGGGTATACTGCTCCTGAGAAGTCTCAGGAAAGCTGGCTAAAGATGAAAGTTGAACATATGAGGGGTAAACTCAAATCTGGTGGTAGAAAGCAAAGCTAGTTTTATCACGCTTCTACAAAGGACAGGCAGTACAGGCCTAGATATAAGGGTCTAGATCTCATGGCACAAATACTGCACATCAAACTCAATCCAGATCAAAGAACACACACGGGCCACACACATATTTTGATCCGTACACTGGTAAAGTGATTAAGATTATCCAAGTGTGGGTCCCAAAAGGATTAATCAAGCCTTAAATCAAAGGGTACCAAATTTTTTTTATTTGTGATTGCCGAAACAGCAGGTGTCGAAGCTGGAGCAATAAACTGTTGGCGCCCGGCGCGGGATCCTGATCGTGCTCCTGGGGCACAGCGGAAGTTTCAAAAGTTTGTGCCCGGGTCCGCTAATACAAGAGTAGTTCTAGAAATATAAACAATTTAAAACACAAACATTAAACAACAGGTGTTTAGATTGTTATCTGTATGGCGACTAGGCGCCTGGCTCCGACTTTTTCTCCAATGGAAATAGCACTTCTTTGGTTGCTCCTAATCCGATCCACGATCGGTTTTCCAATTCCTTTGCTGAAATGAACTAGAACCCCAACGAATATTTTGCAAACAGAATCTCCTCGTCGGAACGATCGCAGTGAAGTGCTGTGGCGGCGACGACCAGGTTAATGGGCTTGAGAGGGGAGATTTTGCTAAACAGCTTTTGGTTCGAGTAAAATGAATACCCCAGGGCCCTATTTATAGATTTTCCATGGGCCGAAACCAGGTTAATGGGCTTGGGTCGGGCCCATGCCCAGTTGAATATTGGTTTCAAGTCCATCATTATGGCTTCATCATAATCCTGATCGACGATCAGATCGGACCGATCTACTCAGTTTACAAAACTGAACATTATGATGTGAAAACAATTTTTCACACCACATAATCCAAAATAGCAGTTATATATACTTTAAGGATTGTCATACTAGTCCAATCTTTAAGGAAATCTCATTTCCACCCCCAGTTATTTTAGGAAGTCACACTTCCATCCTCCTACTATACTCAACAAATTGAGCTCAATTTCCTTGTCTGCACGGAAATTGGTAAACCAGTACACTATGTGACCCTCAATGGTTCAGGGATACAGCTAGCCGTGGGCTCACAACTCGTTGTGAATCAGAAACATATTTTCTGATCTACCCATCGGACCATGGTAAAGCACCTAACAACATCGCCCCATGATCCCCTAGGTATCACTGATAGTGCCTGCAAGAACCAGTCGGTCATGGTTAGCTTATAGTACGGTCCTTTCATCTAATATATATCCCGATCGAATCAATGACCATTTGCAAATCGAGAGTCGTTGGAGATTCGATAGCCATGCATACATTTTTGGAGATTAGAATAGCGACATCGCGAGTGCTACTAGGTAAAATCATTTACACTAAAGGTGACCCTCAATGGTTCAGGTATACAGCTAGCCGTGGGCGTCACAACTACGTTGTGAATCAGAAACATATTTTCTGATCTACCCATCGGACCATGGTAAAGCACCTAACAACATCGCCCCATGATCCCCTAGGTATCACTGATAGTGCCTGCAAGAACCAGTCGGTCATGGTTAGCGTATAGTACGGTCCTTTCATCTCATATATATCCCGATCGAATCAACGACCATTTGCAAATCGAGAGTCGTTGGAGATTCGATAGCCATGCATACATTTTTGGAGATTAGAATAGCGACATCGCGAGTGCTACTAGGTAAAATCATTTACACTAAAGCACAATAGTACTCTGGCCAGAGATTTGTCACACTATTATCTCCTCAGATAGCATAGGATATCCATGCACTAGGGCGAGCTGTGAATTCTTGACAACAAAGCATCGACTCCCACATGCTTCGTGACCTCACCCAATCTCGACACATGATGACCCTCACGGAGTCGGTATGTGAGACCTGGATCTGTAATTGAGATTTATCGTTGGAATGAATCGATAAATAGAGGTTCTGTTAGTTTAAGATCTCTATTTGAGTTGCATTTTCGGGTTCCTTTTCGTGTGTTGAACAATTCTGGAGATTCTGTTTTCTTTCGCGTATTAGAGGTGCCTGCTGGTCGACGTGTCAGCTGGTTTTGGTGAATTAGCAGCTGGTCAGTGATGAATCCAGCAGAAGAGCGTTTTAGCGCGAGATTCCTGAAACGCTGTCGTTGCGTGTGTTGTAATCAGCAGGTGCGTTAGTATAATCGCGTTGAGGGCAAAACGACTGCGTTTAGGTTAGTTGGCACGACGTCGTCTTGATGATTTCGTTTGGTACCAGCTGGTAGATTCGCGTGGGTGTGTTCCTGCTGGTTGATCAGCAGATGTCGAGGTCAACACGAGTCAACTTTCCTATAGCGTGAGGAGGGTGCGTCGTCGTTTAGCTTTTGCTAGGATTTTCAGCAGATGTTTGGCTTGGGATAAGTGCTTCTGCTGGTTTTGCTGACGTCTGTGGAGCGACGTCGTTTGAGTAAGTCGCAACGCTGCGTTTTGGAGTTGCGCGTGCGACCAGCAGCAAGGATCTTTGCAATTCGTTGACTCTAATCAGCAGATGGTTTGAGAGACCAGCTGATGGTAGCTCTGCTGATTTACGCTATGCGACGTCGTTTGGATTAGTCGCTGCGACGCCGTTTTGAGTTAAGTTGTAAGGCGTTCGCTATTGTTGCTGCTGGAAGCAGCAGGTTCGTTAGGAAGAAAAGGTGTCTGCTGAATTGTTGTTCCGGGTGATTTAAGATTTAGTTGCATCTGCTGATTTTGTCGGTGGGTTGTTTTGAAGATTTCAGCAGAGGCGGGATTTTATATTTAAAGAACTTGGTCTTTGAGTTGAGATACAAAAATCCCACACTTAGAATATTTTTTCACCCTTTCGTTCTCTGTTTTTCTCAACCCTCATTACTGTTCACCGTTGATTTTATCCGGTGATTCTCGCCGTCTCCGGTGGGTGTTTTGCTTGTGCGAGGTAGCGTTGGACTCCTCTCGTGAAGCTCTTCCTTTTCGTACCAGTTTTAGAAGCTGAAATTGGCTAGTTGAGGAACGAGAAGTTACTGCCAGTTCGTGAATTTTGTAGTAGCAGGTAGAACTTCATTCCTCGCATTGAGATCTTGTTTTCTAGCTTGTTTTAAGCTTCTTGCGCAGTTGTGGTAGTGGGAAACAGTGTTGGTTGAGTGTAGCTCCCAGCCGTGATTTTCTGCTAGATCCCTGAGTTATACGCTTATTGTTTAGCAGGCTTTTACCAGAGTCTTCGGGATTTCTAGCAGGGTTTTTGTGCTCAGTAGAAGGTACGGATTTGAGCTTATATTACGGCGAGGCTACGGTTTGGAGGAATTGTGAGATGGACTTGCTGGTTTATGTGTTATGTACTTGCTGATGTTGTTACTGCTTTCGCATATGTTAATATGCTTGTCATTTCCAGTATTTTGTTGTTGTACCCGTAGGGGAGTCTGATACATGTTTGAATTATGTATGCTTTATTGTTGGTTGTTTTATGAATTGGGAAACTTATTTTAAGTATTGTTGTATTTTAAATTATATGTTTAAAACCGTCGGGCCTAAAAAAACTTATTTTAATTATTGTTGTATTTTAAATTATATGTTTAAAACCGTCGGGCCTAAAAGCGAAAATTTTATCCACTTTTTAATAGCTTCCGCATGTGTTTACCTGTTGTGAGCACGAGGCCTGACATTTTTGGTATCAGAGCTTAAACTGGGATAAGCTCAATTTCTTTGATCACACTTGAGTCTAGGCACAGTGTTGCGTATTGCATGTGCTTGACTTATATGACTATGTGCTGCATATGTTGTGTTATATGCTTTCTTTACTGTATCTGTTCTGTTTTCCTTATCCTGTTGAGTGTTTTAGATGCCGCCTAGACGTCGTGGTCGTAGTAGGGGTCTCTTCCAGGAATCAGGAGGACAGAACGAGGATCAGTCTAGTGCGCCTAGTCATACTCTTGAGAGTAGTGGAGAGGAGGAGGCTGCAGCTCCGCCCGCTCCGGTAGAGAGGATGGATGTGGTCATTGCACGGTTTCAGAGGATGAGTCCTCCTATTTTCAATGGTGATGAGTCGAGTGAGGACGCGGATTCTTGGCTCCATAGCGTCATACATCTGTTTTATCGAGCCCAGTATGACGACGATCTTCGGTTGAGGTTGGTGACCCTTCTGTTGAGGAAGTCGGCCGAGCGTTGGTGGAGAGGTACGTCTAGTACCTTACTGGAGACTGGTGTTGGCATTACTTGGGACACTTTCTATCAGGTCTTCAGGCAGGAGTATGTCCCCGACTCCTATGTGGCTGCCCGTGAGCGGGAGTTCGAGTTCTTGGAGCAAGGTTCTTTGTCTGTGCGCGAGTATGCCCGCAAGTTTTCTGCTTTGTTGGCGTATGTTCCGCATGTTGCTGGCCGGGAGAGGGCCAAGAGTACTAGGTTTGTGGAGGGCTTGAATGGGGATCTGTACCAGAGCGTTTTGACAAGCAAGCCCAAGTCTTATGCTGAGGCCGTGGATACTGCTATCCACATCGAGGAGGGCATGAAGAGCCGTAGTGCGCGCAGGGCGCAGGTGGCGCAAGCGGTGCAGAGTGGTAGGCCCGTTGGTCAGGGAGCCCAGTCGTCCCAGAGTTCTCAGTCCGCGCATTTTCCTCAGCAGCAGCAGCAGCAGGTAGCTCAGCAGTCTGGCCGTCAGAGGTTTCGACCCCGCGGTCAGCAATTCAAGAAGAAGTCCGGTTCAGGGTCTTCTGGTTCTGGTAGTTCGAGTATCAGTGGCTCTCGGGCGGAGTTTTGTGGTTTTTGCGGTGGGAAGCATTCTTCCACGCAGTGTGTTG
>KQ993867.1:4428-15847 GCA_001598015.1 Dorcoceras hygrometricum
CGCCGCCCAACTTCGCCGGAATTTCGTTCCGGCCTAGTTTTTCGAGGAGAATCCGATCGTGCTGATCTCGTCAGGACTTCTAGTGCAGTCTGACGAAGGAGTCTCGGATCTGGTCGTGGACCGGATTGACGTAGCTACCGCAATCAACCGAGAAGCGCCGGGTTCTTGAAACACCGGTTGGAGCCAGGCACAAGTGCCAGAGAGGTAACTCGTTAAAACACCCTATGTATGTTGATAAATTATAGAATTGTTCTTCGTATTGATCGCATCCCGGTTAAATTTTCGAGGAGAATCCGATCGTGCTGATCTCGTCAGGACTTCTAGTGCAGTCTGACGAAGGATTCTCGGATCTGGTCGTGGACCGGATTGACGTAGCTACCGCAATCAACCGAGAAGCGCCGGGTTCTTGAAACACCGGTTGGAGCCAGGCACAAGTGCCAGAGAGGTAACTCGTTAAAACACCCTATGTATGTTGATAAATTATAGAATTGTTCTTCGTATTGATCGCATCCCGGTTAAATTTTATTGTTCTTCCGCTGCCTGCCGGGGTGCGGATCCGGATCCCCAACATAAATATCTCAAAAATCACATCATTCCTTTTTCCTTAAAACTCAGGGTAAATAAAAGTGTGGAAAAACTGAAAAAAACTAAAAAGAAAATATCTGAAACTGTTTCATAACATAAAATCAAGACGTCATAGTGGTCACGGGGCAACAGCTACGTCGGGCGCTCAGAAATCCTCACTGTCGGTCGGCATAAAATCTACAGGGTCATCACCAGCATCATTTAAACCAAGTGAACCTAAAGGTCCAGCATGCTCTATCTGAATAATAGCAAGGTACATATAATAAAATCGCATGCAAGTATATACGTATAGTAAAATAACTTTAAAACATGCATGCATGAGTGATCGTAAAACATGGTTCATCAGTCGGTCGTAACATATCGTCATCGTATAGCATGCATAGTAAGGCATGACATGGCAAAACATAAAAACGCGTATCCATGAAGTGTGGACCATTATTGACTGCTCAATCATAAACCAACGTATGTGGAGGCCGGTTTCACCCAACGTATATCATCATCACACTAACAGAGGTTCGCTGCGCCCGATCTCCCAGATCCACTCATCGTCTATCATTTTACATTAACAGAAGTTCACCGGGCTCGGCATCCCGGATCCGCTCATCGTCTATCTTGTCACAAATCACTTCAATCCCTCTATTTTTCTTTTCAAACATGCCTTTAACATTTCATGAATTTTCATGATGCGTGCATTTCATAAAAACATGCAGTTTAAAAGCTTAGCCCGTCACTATATATTTAATTCCTTCATTTAAAATATTAACATACATAAAATACTACATATATAATTACATATATATTCACGAGCTTCTTCATTTTCTACTCCGGTCAAGGACTGGTTCAGGTGCCTGACCCACTAGTTCTAAGCCCAAAAGTCTAGAATTAACTTTAAAATTGACATCCAACCCTAAACATGACTTGGCCCATAACTTTGATATTACCCTTTTAAAATTTCCAAAATGCTCAACCCTTTACTTAAAAATCAAATATTTAAAATTTGACTAAATAAATCTCATTGACTAAAATTTTGACTTTAAAAATTAAAATTAAAAACACTAGGTCCAAAATAATTAAAAGTTTGACTTGAAATTTTGACTTTAAAAAGGTTTGACCAAATGTTCATAAAATTAGACCCTATACTTGAAAATAAAAATACCCGGTCGAGAAATAAAATAAGTTGGACCAAACATAAAATAGTTTAACTTGACCCTCGACTAATCGATCCGGTTCAATTAGACCGACCCATCGGTCCAACCGAACCGGCCCACACACACAAGCCCTAACACACACCGCGCACACACCCATGCACACGACGCACGTCGCCGCTTCACCCCTTCACACGACCTGCTTCGACTGCCCATGGCTGGAGCCCCGACGGCTGGACCACCCCCAGGTCCAGTCGTGCCACCTGGACGAGCCATGGCTCGCACGACGATCCACACCCCACGGCCGACGCACCAACAAAATAAACTACCGTGCGCCGCTAGTACCATGAGGCCAAACGTGAGGCTTGGCTCGACCAAGGGATAGAGCCACCTTCCCTTCAACAAAGGACCACGACTAGCCCTCCCATTGACCACCATGAACCTCCTAGAACTGAGCCATAGCCCCCAAGAACCCTCCTCGACCGAGACATCACAAGAAAAATGCAAATATGCGTTAGAAATTCATGATGCATGCGTGATCCGTAAACAACAACATAGATCTCATGAATTCACATGCAAAACATACAATCATTCATTAAAAACAGTTTAATATAGCTTAAATACGGAGAAAAGGGGAGATATCACATGTCTTTGTTTGAGGACAATGATGATGTGCGAGTTACCGAAGCGGAGGATGCGAGATCGGGACAAACCACCTTGGATTGCACCAAAAACTTGTAAAAACCGAGCTTGAGGGGAGGGAGTGGAGGCGTGTAAGTGAGGGGAGAGGGAGAAGAGAGGCTAGGGCTAGGGTTGTGAAAATGAGTGGTGACAAAATGACCCCTCCAAATGGTTTAATTAAGAAAATTAAAGAATTTTCCTATCCTAACTCTCCACTCACTTAAAATGTTAACTAAAACTCTAACTTATGCTTTGAAATCTCTAATTTTCATAATATAAGGCCTTTTAAATTTTAAAATACAATAAGGTCCATCAAAACAATCCGTATAGGCGAAAAACGGGTTCCCCTCAATAGTAATCATAAAAACCCCATTTTTCGGAAATTGCTGCTTAAAAATAAAAAATTTACTCTTAAAAATATGAGGGCTTAAAAATCTCAAATAATTTTTACATCGGTCGTCCTTAGTCTCGTCCACGCATCCGGAACTCAAACAGACTAAAAACATGACATGCACAACATGCAACATTAAAACCATCATGAAGTCACATAAAATAGCATAAAATTTTCTAAAATGATTTTTCCCTAGTCATGCACTCATTTCTACGTATTCAAGATTTCTATGCGTTACATGTATGCTCAATCAGATCCGGTATATAAAAAAATCAAGAAAATAAATTTTTTCAAAGCCAATGTGATAAATGACACAACTGAGTCGGTCAAATATGATGACCAGAGTGCTACTAAGCTGAACCAGAAGGGCAAGCAAGGCCTAGGATACGCTCCACATGAGGACACTAAGCCTAGCTAGCTAAAGAACGGATTGGACAAGGACCAAGAAAAATCTGGTCCACAGTCGTCTGATCTAAACCGGAAAAGGAGTTGTTCAACCACGATGAGAAAGCATAAAAAAATGGTCAACTGATACACGATCTAAATGGTCAGAATATGAATCACGATTCAAATGATCACAAACAATTTCAGCACGCACCTTGCTAGACACATACACTGGAGTAACTGTCAAAGGTATTCAATCATGGGTCCCGAAAGGGTTAATCCAATCTGGACCCAAGTAAAATTGAGTACCAAATGTTTATTTTTTGATTGCAGGAAAACAGGGACAACCTTTTGAAGAAATCAGTATGGTATCTGTACAGTGGATGTTCCGAACACATGACAGGCAATTCAAAGCTGCTATCAGACATCAAACACCACAACGGACCAAGAATCACAATCAATGACAACTCAACTGGTGAAACTATGGGTAAGGATAAGATTGTCCATGGTAATTTAAGATCAGTTGAGTTATCAACTGATACAACTCAATCAAATATGTTCTCTTGAGCAATAAAATTTTTATGCGGAAAGAGCTCAAAATTGAACAATAAACAACATAATGTGAATGCAATGCTAAAGCTTATATCGGATCGTGAGAAGAGATTTTTTTGTGGAAGTTCGAAGCAACGCTTCTACGTCTCCCCTTTTCCAATTAAGTAAGGATTCCACCAGAAGATTTGATAAGAATATAGTGTATCCTAATCCGATCAGTTAGGCTGCATCCGAGACGAACTCTTAGTCTCACAACTCACAACATCTCGTAGGTTGTGTTTACAATGAATTTTCTAAGGCTTTTCGAATGAATGCAGGTCAAAGCTCAAGGCTAAGGATTCAGCAACAAGCTAAAAATTTATACAAAAATATGAAAAGAATTTTGTTCGTTGAACAAATATGTCAACTAATCAGCTTGCAATTTGTTCTTAGAAATTCGTCGTTCGCTTCTCAAATATGTATCGCATTTGTGTGCTTTCCAAAAATGATCTTCTATTTATGTACTTCGGATCCAACGATAATAGATGTTACCAGTAGACACATCGGATGGATCCTGAGCTGATGCCTGAGTCTCAATAAATGCGCATTTAATTTTCGTACTGTACATTAAATTCTTTCCATCTTTTGCTCAAAATGGCAACTCTTATACGATTGTCTTTCTTTGAATTTTTTGAAATTAGCTGAAAGTGTACCTAACAACTATAAACGAATCCTCTGATGTAAAGTTATCAATCATGTAACAATTGGAATGATTTGACTTAGACGATTGCGTACTGAAGTCCTGAGCTAATCTATGTTCGTCTTAGCTAAACTGGTCTATGAGCTGTTATATTATAAAATGATCTGCTTAAAGAATTCTGAACTGATCTATTGTGCAATAATTGCCCTTGCTAGGTAGAACGATTGAACCGTGACGCTTGTGTTGCTATACCATTTAAAAGATTGGAGTTGCACCATTACCACCAGCTATATCTTTTGGTAAAGCGGCAAGCGCTCGGTCCTACAATTGGTATCAGATCCAAGATCACGGGTTCGATTCTAATTGATTTCAAGGAGTGCAATTATTGATAGGGGGATTGTTGAAATGCAATAATTGCCTTTGCTAGGTAGAGCGATCGAACCGTGGCGCTTGTGTTGCTATACGATTTAAAAGATTGGAGTTGCACCATTACCAACAGCTATAGCTTTTGGTAAAACGGCAAGCGATCGATCCTACATGATCTAATCTCAACTGCTCTAAGATGATCTGTTCTTGAACTAAAATTCTCTTCTCTTGTTCTGCTCTAAACTGTTCCGCTCCAAGATGATCTGCTCTTGAACTGATATAAGCTGTTTTGATCTGATCTGCTTACTATAGTTGAGTTGTCCTTACTCAAATTGGCCCTGATCTGATTTCTCGGTGTCCGATTTGATTTGTCTTATACTTAAGTTATTTTTGTATTCACCAAAACTATGAAATCCAACATTACCTGCTAATTCAAGTCGATGGCTTGTTCTTCTATACAGATTGACTATAATATTATCATGTTATGATAATTAATATTTGAAAAAACTAAAATTATTCCATGATAATTACATTAACTCAAATAGAAGATGAGTTTTATTTTACTTTATTTAGTTTCTTATTATTTAAAATTTTTCATTATTGTTGTAGTGTTAGTAGAAAATATTTTTAATATCTAATAATTTTATGAAGTAAAGTCTATAAATTAAATTTAGCTCTAATCCTTAAAATTTAGTAATGGTATTTTCTACTTTGCCAGCAATTTGAAGTGTAGAATCAGAAATTTGAGGAGAAAAAAATAATGGGGGTTGAGTAGACACGGTGTTAGAAAAATTGGGGGTTGGGTAGACACGGTGTTAGAGTGGAAAAACAATAGAAGATCGTTTGTTAAAAACTGTTATTAATACTCTACATATTTTATTTTTTGTTTTTATTGTGCAGTCTTTACTAATATTTCCTAAGCGAAAAATCACTTATATAAAACAAATGTTTTGCATGGTAGGTAATTGTATTAATTCATTAAATTTCATCTATCAAACTTACACATTTTTGTTTGGCTCTTAACAAAACACATTGTAGAAGGCCCTGGTTTGTCATCAAAACCCATTTTTCTGAAGCCCGGTGTGATGATCTACATGAAAAACTGAGGATCATCACATGTGATGTCTCAACTAACCGACAGTGTCTCGACATACAGATAAAGGCAGTCTATTTGTTGGGAATATATTCTAAGTTTTTGTGAAGACATAAATAAGTTCAAAAGCTATTAGATCAAATCAGGCGTAGGGGACGCAACAAACCAGATCAAGCTAAACAATGTCAACTTCGTCTACAGAACAGTTCAGATCATATCACGCTAAGCAAGAAAAACTTATCTTTTGAATGAATTCAGAAGGACAATCATTTTGGAGCTGGGTGGATCTTTGTGAATAGATTGATATAGATCATAACAGGTTCCACAAAGTGTCTTCAATCCCTATAACAGGTCAGATCAGAGTGGAGTTTCGAAGCAGCTCAATAGTAGAACAGAGTATGTGGATCTTCGTAGATCAAATCAGAAGGAGAGTTGTACAGAGCAGTCTTTGAGGCCATGACTTGACAAAAAGAGTGTAGCAGATATGTTTTTCAGCATAATATCATATGTGTCAGAGTCCAGCTATAAACATGACTTGCTACTTTGGGAAAACATCTAATGGAGCAGTACGGATCAAAGGCCGATCAATAAATGCTCATTAAATGCAAGAACGAGGATTCAAGAATATGCCTACCAGATATATTTATTATCATTTAAATCCTGAGAGTATAAAAGGAAGATCATGTGCAGCTGACACACATAGAGAACATACGACCGCACCAACTGCACTTGAGAATTTTTCCTTTCAATCAGAAGAGTGTATTTCATTTTTTTCAGTTTAAATCTTCTATAAATTATTTCAGCTGATAGCTGAATACACTAGGTTTTTGTACAAAACATATTATATATTCGAAAAGCCTTTCTCAACTAGTTTACACAGTTTGTGTGCTATATTATAGTTTCTATAGCTTGTGTGCTGTTTGTTGAGTTATACTAGGAGTTCAGATCAGGTGATTTCTGACTGAGTGGATTACAATATTTTATATTCTACATTAAAATCTTCTAGTGGAAATCCTTCCAGTTTGGAAGAAGGGGAGACGTAGAAGCGTTGCTTCGAACTTCCATAAACCAACTCAAATCTCTAATCTCTTTTACTATTCAGCTTGCACACATTACTCTTTAAGTTCACTGCTCAATTGTAATATTTCCTCATATTTACTTATTTCACAAAAGATCAGTTAGGATTGATTGCAAGAATGAGATTCTAACAGAGTTGATTTCAAAAATGTTTTAAAACATAAAACTTTTCAATTAGTGTTTATTCACCCCCCTCTAAACTCTAAATCATATTTTATGACCAGAACCTTCATCCTATATTTTCATCAAGCGGTATCAGAGAGATTTGATCCAGGTATTGATTTCTGACAAGTGGTATCAGAGTAGGGAAAACTCAATACTTGAACTAAAATCGCTTTAAAATTCATTTGCATATTTTAAATAGCCTCATATAAAAACATTTCAATGTTTTCAAATGAAATTATGATGATTGGAATTTCGCATGCAAATACATTTGGTCGTGCAAGACGATGACATGTGTTTCGTCATCACACATGGACTCATGAAAATAATGAAAACCAATACAACAGTTGCAATATCAGGTGGAGCTCCTCATATGCTTGAGATACCAAGATGTGAGTGGACAACTGAATATAAGAGGAAATCAAATCTCAAAAACATCGCCAAGGACACGCTATACAAGACGCTGGATAAAAACATGTTCAGCAAAGTCAGAACATGTAAATGGCCAAGGAGATCTGGAAAAAACTGACCCAGATTTGTGAAGACAATGAGCAAAAGAAGGAGAAAAAGCTCATCATTTTCATCCAAAAGTTCTATCCGATCAAGATGAAGCCAGGAAAGACCATGACAGAATTTGATGAAGGCTTCAGCAACATTATGATCGAACTTACAGCTCTTGGGAAAGAGTACACCAAGAGGGAGGTGGCCCTGAAGGTGATGAGAGATCTACCCAGAGAGTGGGATGTTAAAACTATGGCCATGAGAGAATCGAAGGATCTAAACAAGCTCGAACTCCACGACTTTTTTGCTGATCTAAAGGCCTATGAGTTTGAGCTGGAGACCTGATCTAAGGGAGAACCATCTATTCTCAATTGGTGAAGGCGCTATATACAACGGAGGAGAAGCCTCAAGGACTGAAGAGCAGATGAGCAACGACGTCATGTCTCTCTTCATTAAGAAGTTTGGGAAATTCATGAGAAAATCTTCCTCTCAATCTTTCTCTCATAAAGCTCAAAACTAGAACAGACCTCTGCTGATCTAAATTTTTTTAACTGTGGTTGTGGAAGGTCTGAAAATTTTGTTGCAGATGGTACAAAGCCGAAGAAGGATGACTATAAGTCATCAGATCAAAGGCAAACAAGGAAACAAGAATTCAGAAAGAAAACTGGTCGAACAGCCTTGGTTCCTAAAGAAAGTGGTAGCAAATGGGCTGAATCCGACTAGATGAGAGCACATCTGGCAGCTCCTCAAGTGAAAATGAGGAAGTACACGGTCTCATGGTTGATCACAGTGATGAGATATTTGATTTTTCGAATGTTGAGTTTACACGTGCTGTACTAAACGAGATGGTCCATGAGTAAAAAATTCTGTCAAAAACATTCGATGAGGTCAAAGCTTCGAGCAATAGACCTAGGGATAGTCCAAATGAATCCAGCTGCTTACAGCTTAGAGAATCTGACAATATGAGGGCTGAACTAAATAAGCTGAAGGCTGAGAATGATATAATAAGATCAAAATCTGAGGAGGTTACCAAAGAAAATGATAGATTAACTAAAACTCCTGGAACAGATGTTCAACCTCACTGATCAAGCTGCACGAAGTGCAAACACCAGTAGATGATAAAACTGGTTTGGTCTTTACTAGTTGTTGAAGCAATTTGAATGAAACAAGTACTCAATCAGATATGGTGACAGACAAGTTCAAGAAAACGAACTTTTCCAAAGCCAGTATGGTACATAACACAACTGAGTCCGTCAAATATGATGATCAAAACGGATTTTATCTGAACCCTACCGGACAAAATGCATTGGATATGTCAAGACTGACAGCTCAAAACCGATATTGCTACAGAACAGAATGGACAAAGGAAAGATAAGAGTTCAAACTGATTCATGTCCATCTGGTCTGACTAGCATGGACATGGCTCGAAGAAGGCTAGATCACCGAATAATAAGAAGTTTCATAGCAGAAATGTTACAAATGGTCAAAAAATCATAAGCGGAATCAATATAGATCACACACTAATTGTGCAAGAACTTTCATGGACGAGTGCACTGGAAAAAACGTAAAGGTAATTCAAGTGTGGGTGCTGAAAAGTCTAATCTGATCTGAGCCCAAATGACATTGGGTACCAAAATTTCCTTTTTGTTTGCTGGTTAGCAATTTTAAGCTATCAAAGAACCCCACCTGGTTTCTGGACAGCGGATGTGTTGGATCTGTGTTTATAGATCAGAATCTGAATTTTTATTAACACAAAATTTGTTATTATTCTACTAACGGTTTACGTGCGATGTGCAGTGCACTTGATTAAGAAGACATGGAGATATAACAGTAATGGGACGCCTAAGCTGGTTCGGTTGAAGATATCTATGCTGGAATAGTGAGGGGACGCCCGAGATGGTACAGCAGAAGAGCTCCAGATTGCAGGGAACATCAAGCTGGCTCACCATCTTGGTACAAGAGCAGTCCAGAGATCAAGCACAGCGTGGTTCAGAGAAGAGCAGAATTGTTCAAGTGTAGCGTACAACTGCAGTGTTCAAGTGCCGATGCATATACAAGTGCAGTGATCAAGTGCAGGTCAGATCACTAAGCGCAACAATAATCAGTTCATCATAAGAATCGGAACTGATTATAGTAATCGATTGGTGCTGGATTGCAGCTCTACGAGGATAAGGTTTAAAGTATCCTCGAAGAATTGGGTCAATCAACCAGTTTATTAAGTGTGTGCTTGCTTATGGTTTGGATAAGGTGTCCGAACGGAACGAGAGAACAAGCAAGTAACACAGTGGCTCTTGACGAGAAGACTAGAGCCTAGCTGGTTAAGGACAAACTAGCTTGAACAGAATAAGATCAGCTCGGAGAAGAGAAAACCGGATCGGGGAGATCTGGTCAAGCTGGATGCTGATGAAAGAGCTGGATGATGGGGAAGATGAAGAGCTTAGTGTAATGAACCAGCCAGCTCGAAGCAGCTCAAGAGCAGGAAAGAACAGAACAAGAGCAGCTGAGTACAAGTGCAGATGACAAGAGCAAATTAGAGAACAGCTCAAGAGCAGTTGCAAACAGAGCAAGTGTAATGAACCAGCCAGCTCGAAGCAGCTCAAGAGCAGGAAAGAACAGAACAAGAGCAGCTGAGTACAAGTGCAGATGACAAGAGCAAATTAGAGAACAGCTCAAGAGCAGTTGCAAACAAGAGCATTAAAGTTGAAGAAGCAACCAGCTCGAAGTAAAGACCATCTCAGTGAAAACCAGAACGAAAATAAGCTAGCAAGTTGGTTAAGGTCAAACCAGCCCGGATATCATGATAGATGCTATCAAAACTATGAGAAAAACGATTTGAATACAAGACTATACGAAGATTTATTTTCAGTATTCAAATCGATTTGCTTGTATTGTCTTCTCAAGCACAGTGCTCACGTGCTTAAAGTGAAGAAAAGCTTGCAACGCATTTAAAGACAAAGGACGCAAAGTACAACAGTGTTAGAAGACCTTTCAACGGCTAAAAATTTGTGTCCAATGGTAAATCTGCACTTCATGCTATATATATCAAGATCAGAGCACAAGAAGAGGTGAAGAAAAGAAAAGAGCAAAAAAGAGCGAAGTCAAAAGTGTTGTGAAAATCCAGAACGTGATAAGAGAAGAACGCACAACACAGTGCTAGTCGCAAGTTTGCACACTCTGTGGCAGCTGGTGTGCAAGCTGGTTCAGTTTCCAAGTATGATTTTGTGCACTGGCCAAAAAGCTTCAATGCAATATCAAGTCAACAGCACAAACCAAGGAAAGACAATAAAGACCCAGCTCGGACAAGAGCACTTCCCAGTGTGTGAGATTTTTTCGAGAGATTGAGCGTACTGTTGGGGATCCGGATCCGCCCCCCGGCAGGCAGCGGAAGAACAATCAAAAAGGAACCGGGAGGCGATCAATACGAAAATTAAAACTACATGTATCGACATACATAGGGTGTTTCAGACGTGTTACCTCGCTGGCACTTGTGCCTGGCTCCAACCGGTGTTTCAAGAACCCGGCGCTTCTCGGTAGATTGCGGTAGATACGCCAATCCGGTCCACGACCAGATCCGAGACTCCTTCGTCAGACTGCACTAGAAGTCCAGACGAGATCAGCACGATCGGATGCTCCTCGAAAAACTAGGCCGGAACGCTCAGACTGTAAGTCCTGACGAGATCAGCACGATCGGATTCTCCTCGAAAAACTAGGCCGGAACAAAATTCCGGCGAAGTTGGGCGGTGGGGTGGCGAGAGGAGAAGGGAGGCGGCGGCTCACGCTAGGGTTAGGTTTAGTGTAGAGTT
>KQ993867.1:27126-48940 GCA_001598015.1 Dorcoceras hygrometricum
GCCTTATCCTCATTTTGACGGCCCAATCGACTAGGAACATGTTTAGAATACACAGCGACTATTAGATGTGTTTCATGATAGCCGTCATACCCACTATCACATCTAACATACGCTTTAGTGTAATCTAGGTCTTTACTCAACACAATTGTAAATCATTACACACATAATGAAAGTAAAGAATGCCATATAAAAGAATGCGAATATCATATATAAAGATCGTTTGTACAAGAGTCAATAAAACCCACATGCCACAAGTTGGCTAGTTGGGCATCTACTCTAACAAGGAGCACTTCCCAGTGTGTGTGATTTTATCTTCGAGAGATTGAGCATACACTATAATCTCACACATGATTCATTCATATATTCGAGAGTTGGGCGAAACAGAAAAATGAGTGAATCAAATCTGAAACTCTCCTTATAGTCTTTGGAGAGAGACGTTAAACAAGTATATGTAGCCTTTCTCACTGAGGCGTAAAAGAAGTGATGTTAGACACACAGCTTGCGGGCTGATGTGCATACGTGCTAGCAGTTCTTGAAGCCAAGGTCTGTCGGATCGGGTTGAAGCGGGGGCCGCTGTAATCAAAGTCATCTAGTGGATCCTTCCCGTTGCGAAAGAAGGGGAGGCGTAGGAGATTCAGTTCCGAACTTCCATATACAAATTGCAGCGCATTCTTTCTTTACAGCTTACTGCATTCATACGCATTGCATGTTTTGAAAGATAAACAGCATGCAACAAGGCAACCGGATCGCGCATGAAACACGCCAGTGGCTCTGCGAGCTGGTTCAACATATGCGATCTGGTTTATTTGTAACTTGAGCTGCAATAGCTCAGTGTTCTTGAATTTTAAGTACACCGAGATACAGATTGAGTAATGAAGTAAAGTCATGCGGAAACAAAAACCAGCTGGAAGGACACCAGCTGGTAGACCAGATCAGAAGCCTTGCGCCAAGCAGATAAATTAGTTTGTGCAATCTCAGAATACTAGAAGACAAACTAATTGTCTGATCAAAAAACGAACGGAGCTCGAATTTAGCAAAGGTTGCAGAAAGACCGATGTAAAGAGCTCAAATCAAGAAAAAGCCTGCAACGTAAAAGCAAATGACACAAATTACAACAGTGTCAGAAGACTTTTTCAACGGCTACAACTTTGTGTCTAACAGGAAAATCTGCAAAGTGGCTTTATATATTAAGAGCAGAAGAAAGCAGAAGAGATAAACATGATAGTGGAGAGAGTGTTGTGCAAGTGAAAAATGAAAAACTGAGTATGCACAACCCATAGCAGTGCTAGTCGCAAGTTTGCACACTACGTGGCAGCTGGTGTACAAGCTGGTTCAGTGCTTAGGTATGAGATAATGCACTGATGGAAAGCTTCAAAGAACAATCAAGTCGATAGCACATGCTCTGGGAAGACATTGATAAACCAGCTTGGACAGGAGCAATTTCCAATGTGTGAGATTATATCTTCGAGACATTGAGCGTATACTGTAATCTCACACACGCTTCATTCATATATCCGAGAGTTGAGCGAAACAGAAAAATGAGTGAATCAAATCTGAAACTCTCTTTTTGTCTTTGGAGAGAGACGTTAAACAAGTCTATGTAGCCTTTCTCACTGAGGCGTAAAAGAAGTGATGTTAGACACACAGCTTGCGGGCTGGTGTGCATAGATGCTAGGATTCTTGAAGCTCGAGGGCTGTCGGATCGGGTTGAGCGGGGGCCGCTGTAATCAAAGTATTATAGTGGATCATTCCCGTTGCAGAAGAAGGGGAGACGTAGGAGATTCAGCTCCGAACCTTCATAAACAATTGCAGCGTATTTTTCCTTTACAGCTTACTGCATTCATACGCATTGCATATTTTACAACTGCGATTAAACTGTTAATAAGATTTCTATTATAAGAGTTCAGTTTGAGTTGTTTCCGCATGATTTTACTTCATTACTCAATCTGTATCTTGGTGAACTTAAACTTCAAGAACACTGAGCTATTGTAGCTCAAGTCTTAAATGAACCAGATCGCATATGTTGAACCAGCTCGCAGAGCCGCTGGTGCATCTCATGCGCGATCCGATTCCTCTGTTGCGTGCTGCTTCTATTTTGAAAACTTTTAATTGTACACAACTTGAGGGTTCGGTGTCTTAGGCTGTGTGAGAGCCTATGTTAGTTGTGTGAGAGCTCACGAACACCCCCCGATTTTCAATCCCAGCAGGATGCTCAAGGCATATGGCTGGGTAGGATAGTTCAGGTGCGAGCTGATCCGGGTGCCGTGATTTGATGCTCTATTTGATTTCTGCTCTCTTGAGGTGGTGTTGAGTTACACACTCACAATGGAGCGCACTGAGGATGCAACGAGTCGCTCTTGCCACCTCAGTTGCAGTGCATTGGATAATGGTGACTGGTGGTTGCAGTACACTTGGAATTCTTTGCGGCCGGTTGGGTAGCGCCTGTCTTCGTTTTGACGATGAGTCACATCTATTTTCCATTGGGCATGTCCCGGTAGCGCCCGAATCCCCGATGACATTGACATAGTTGATGATTACCATTTTGATTGGCCTCTGGTATTGGTATCCTGTTCCTTGCCACCGGTCATGCATTTTCATAGCATGTTGCATATATCATACGTACTATGCTTGCTGTATTAATTTTTCTTCGTACTACGGTTTGACCCCTTGTCCCTCCGGGGCTGTTTGGTTGTCTTGTTTTCCATTCAGGTTATCCAGGTACTTCGGCTGGCCCACGTGATGCATCAGCTAGTGGAGCCCCCAGGGGTTGATCGAGTGTCCCAGATATATCTATATATATAACGAGTGGATTACCGGGAGATGCCCCGTGTAGTTGTTGTTAATAGATTCGATGTTTGTACTGTTCGGATACACTGTTTTTATGGGATGTTTGTGCGAAACTTATGTATGGTTTTTGTTATAAAACCTTTATTTGAGTATCGGTGTATTTTTAAGTTGAGATTTTCGTTCAGGCCAAAAAAGAAAATTTTAACCACTTTTAAAATTTTGTATTTTATTATTAATTGCGTGTTTATTTTTTGATTAAGAGCACCGGTCCTGACATCAAATCTCTCAATTTCCAAAGCAAATTGTCACTGAACTGAAATCTAAGCTAAACCCACTGACTTTCTACTCAATGCATCAGCCACCACATTAGCTTTGCCTGGGTGATAACTGATTGTGCAATCGTAATCCTTCACCAGCTCTAGCATCTCCACTGTCAGGCCCGATGCTCTAAATCAGAGATTAAGCACACACAACACGTAAGCTTAAAATTGGATAATTTTTTTTTCAGCCTGACTGAAACTCTGTCATTCAAAATAAGTTCTTACTCAAATTAAGACTTTAAATCAAAAGGCCGCAGCAATCATCAACCGCAACAAATATATATACATGCATACAGACTCAATCGAATCAAAAATACAACAACTACACGGTGCATTCCCTTGCAATGACTCGATACTGCTATACATATATATAACTGGGAATTCAATACCCGCGGGGCCTCACCAGCTGATGCATCACTCAGACCAGCTGATCTACCTGTAAAGGCCTACAATGATCAAACACACGGCCAAAACAGCCCCAAGGGAAAACAAACGAGGTCAAAATCTCAATACGAAGAGCAACACAATATAGCTAAAAGATAAATCATGCAACATGTCATGTCGTGCAATGCATGAGGCTATCAAGAAATATCAGGAATCAAGGGACAACGAAGACTCACCGACTGTCAAATAGATCACAACAGACTCAGCTGTGATTCTTCAAATCAGAAAATCAGTGGCCACATCGTAGGTGAGAGTATGGGAGCTACCCAGTCGTCCCACATGTAGTACCAGCAGCACAAAGTCTCAAAGCTCAACCCAACCGGTGCCATTCACTTACTGAGGTGTGGGAGCTACCCACTAGACCTCAGGGCAGACACAATCTCTCAGTGGCGATTCGAGGGTACGGGAGCCAGCCGACACCACTCTTTTCATTTTATTTTCAAAACAGCATGCTGGCACTATCCATCATCGGATAAAATTCAGGTATCAAAAGGAAATTGGCCCAAAATTCTATGCATGTATGCAAAACAGTATCAGCTTACAATCAGCACGTAATAATCATGCATAAACAGCTGCAAAATCATCACATAAAGCACGGCTAGGCAGACTCAGCTCACAACCAGCACATAATACACAGCAGCTAAATAAATTCGCACGCAGGTAATAAATTCAGCACAGATTAGGCTCTACCATGCGATCCTAGGCTGAGAAACACAGCTCAAATCCACAATCATGACAGGTCATAGCACACAACATACACACGACAAGGCTAAGCCAAGAAGTACTGCCTAAGCTTACACAGATCACGGCCGAAACTCACAACTCAGATCCACTAAGGCTAACGACAGAGCACGAACCAGCTCACAAGTAAACGCAATGAATATAAACTAACACTAGCAGAACACAATTACCTGAACTGAAGCTCAACTGAGCCAGAAATCACGAAATACAGCTCACACAGCTTCTCAGCGATCTCCTCGGTCCGGCCTCCTCTCGACTCCAAACTGGTACGGAAACTTTGAGCTCAAATAGGGGTTTCCTATCGAGGTACCCTCACTCAAAACCGATCAGCCTCCGACGATCTATGGAAATACTATGTCGGGTGAACAGTAACGAGGGTTTGAGAAAATATCTATCGGGAACTCTCTGGAGAGGATAAGGGGAAAGTGTGGTCTAAATTAGCTAAGTGTTGGTCAACGAGAGGGTATTTATACTCACAACTCAATAGATCACAGCTACAGTGATTTCAACTCAGCTCAGGACTCTTCAATGCATACAGCCATGCATACAGCTCAACACACACAACACCCAGATCTTGCATGCAACAGCTCACGCTCTACAGAACACGCTCCCTGCAGATTACAGCTACAGTGGTATCAGATCAACTCAGACCTCCTCACTGTGTTCAGCTCAAGAAAAGCTGCTTAGCTTGCACATTCAAAACAGTTTCCATCCGTTCAGCTTTCGCACATGGTTCAGCTCTCCCATACATGTAGCTCATGAACCCAGATCAGCTCTCGTGCACTACTCCAGCTCAGGAGGAATACGAACAACTCTCACTCAACACTGTCCACACAAAAGGTGTGAGCCACTCATAGAAATGCAGAACGTAGCAACAGATCAGATCACGCTCTCTTGAACTAATAGGATCATCCTATCTGCTCTCCACTGACCCGAAAGCTATCAACAACCTTATCCAAAGCTGTTCTACCCGAAAAGGCTCACGCCCAGACTAGCTTTACCATCAAGCTCGAATCTCGTGATTTGTCCAATCAGCATAGGACACCAGTCACATCCCCAAACTGAGTCTAGGTTACATCTCGTTTCTCAACTACCAACAGTTCAGAGCTATTACACTGCCAGTTCACTAAAAGATATATCAGGTCACAACGGGTCAGCACCACTAAACTAGCTTACACCAATGCCGTTCAGATCGCACCCTAGCAACCAGCTCAGGATTCCCTATCCAGCTTGCGATAACCAAAACAGCCCGTGACACTCTCAGCTCGCAGCAGCAGACCAGATCACTCACTGATCAGCTTATGCGTAAAGAACCGTAAGCTAGAATCACCAAAACACTCGGCACAACACTTCAGATCTGAACATTCAGCTCAGGGCATCCAGAACATCCATAAGCTTAACCCAACTTACGCCCACACAGCGAAACTCTCAGATGTTCGCCTTAACGCTGTTATCTACAAAACAGCTCGCGGCAGAAGACTCCTTAAAGCCAGCAGTTTAGCTCAGAACTGTTCCACAAGACTAGCAAACTCCTCATAAGGCAGCTCAGCTCAGGTCACCTACCTGCTTCTCATCCAGCAGTATGTACATCAGCTTAGATCACTCCGCTCAGCACGCATCACTCAAGTCAGCTTGTGATGCTCTATTCATATTTCGCTGTTTCATCCAGTACTCTATGCCTTTAGATCAGCTTACGCACCCAGGTCTCAAGGTACGTACTCAAACCAGCTTGCCATGGTCAACCCAACTCTCCAGGGTCAACACAGCTCGCGACATAGCTTCCGACCCAAAGCTGCATCCCGATTATGTCTAAATCCTAAACTGCTATCAGCTCAAACCCCTGCACTGGACTGGTTCATGCTACAACAGCATCAGCTCGTGAACTCAGCACGCAACACGACCCAGTGTTATTCTGTCAGCTTGCACCCGATCTGGTCCAGCTCACAACTACTCAGCAAGCTTCCAAGATGAATCCTACAAACTATACATCCAACGCCCTCCGAGCTGCAATAGAAACTCCAGCAACTCTAAACAGCTTGCTCTTCTAAGATCATCACAAGCCACATAACCAACTCGCATTCGTGCTGGTCTAGACTGAAACCCAAAGCAGTTCCTACATCACCATCTTAGCACGAACTGCAGGATCAACTTGTATCCGATCTGGTCCAGCTCGTGTAAATACCCAGCATGCTTCTAAGCTGGATCTCTCAAGCTATGTATCCAACACACTTAGCAAGGATACAATTCTCTAGCAACCAAGATTCCGCTTGCACTCCTAGCTGATCCATCTCAACCGATGCTCCCTAAGCTGATTAATCTCAATTAGTTAATCACTAATCTGGACTCATTAAGCCACTAGTGACCTCGGCTAATTACAATCCTCACATCCTCTCCACCTTCAGAGATTTCGTCCTCGAAATCAAATGCAACAGTCTGCAAACACCAAAGCAGGTCACAGCATAGACTGGGACCAAAAAAACACCAACCGCATTCAGGAGAGAACTTATAAGAGGATGAGGCTACTCTTGCCATCTCTAAGTTGCCACAACTCAGGTAACCTATTCTCTACCACACCAACTCCAGTGCACAGATACCCAATGTATGGTCTGCACCTCAGTGATTTCTCTTCTCTGTCCAGACTCTCACTGGATAAACAATACATAACAGGGTTGCTCCAGCTCAACTCCATTAGTCCTCAACACACAGAAATATCTGGCTCGCGTTTCCACGGCTTGGACACATGAAACTCCTCATGCATCGACAAAAACTCAGTCGGCATCCGCAAACTGCAAGCCAAAGAGCCAATCCGCTCAAAAAGTTCACAAGGACCGATGGCTTTAGGAGCTAACTCACCCTTTCCTCTGTCTCTCAACACGGTATGAAAGGAGAAACTCGTAAAACACATGATCTTTTACTCAAAACTCATCACAACAGCTCATAGTAAATCTCTAAAACCTGCATGGTCCGCTTAGATTTGCCATATGGTTAGGGTTGTGTGCTGCTCTAACTGCCAATCTAGACCTCAAAGTTACCTGCAAGAGCTTCCAACATCGGGAAGTAACTCAAAAATCCTTTCCGAACACGATCAAAATAGGCACATCATGCGAAATCACCGCAAGGTCGATGTACAACTTCGACATCTTCTGCAAACTTCAGCTAAAAAGAAACTTAGCAGGGGCGAACTACAATCGTCAACCTACTATTACCCAATAATCATCTCCCAATCTCAACCCGAACGACGTAAAAGGGTAACTAAACCTCCAGTCTTGAGCTTCCACTTCCCAAAGGAGCACTCAACAACGCAGAAGCATCAGAATCACACTAAAAACCTTCTGCACTACAAGGTACAATCAGGATAGGAACAGTAGCCAAGCATGCTCCAAGCTGACTCCAGCACAGCTTAGCTTACCCAACTACACAGTCAACTCGGATTGGCACGGGCGAGCGATCAACAAATATCCTAAGATGTTACTCAGCTCGAAATGTCCAGCATGACACCAAGATAAAACGTTCAACTTAACACAAACCACTCTGCCTGCACAGATCAGCACGGAAAAGATCAACAAGACTATACGTTGCTACTCAGCTCACAAGAGTCTAGGGTCAGCTCGTGATCCACGTCTGCCAGCATGACACCAAGATAAAAGTTCAACTTAACACAAACCACTCTGCCTGCACAGATCAGCACGGAAAAGATCAACAAGACTATACGTTGCTACTCAGCTCACAAGAGTCTAGGGTCAGCTCGTGATCCACGTCTGAAGATCTTATCTAAGCTGATCCATCTTACTTCGAATCCAAGGCCTCTCATGCTGCATAGATCAGCTTGCACCAGTGCCTGATAGATAGACTCCTATCCAGCTCTCCAAGCACAAGTTCCCTATGTCACTGGGTTAGCAGCAGCACCAGCCTGGCTGTCGTAGAAATTTCCTCAATCCAGCAGGTGCACACCAGCAATGGAACTCTAGAAGTCAGGGCAGTTCCTGGAACCATCTCCAATCTGGAATCCGTCCCTTGTTCCCAAGTCAAGTCCCAACAAGTTCATCTCGAACGACATTAGGGAACTAACAATCCACAGGGATGTCAACAAAACCTTCTCCTCAACTCAACCATATCAGTCAGCACTATCTCACGGGACAGTCTAATTCTCACCGACAGGAGTACTAATAGACACCACATCACACAAGATAGGCGGGGTAGACTCAAACCACATGTAAACAAAATCATGCAGAAACACACGTGTGTGATGTTATCGTGTCAACACATAAACTCACGCAGGATAACCAAAATTCAAAGCAAATACCTGCTATCACTCCTCTGGAAAATCGTCAGTTTTCTCCCTTGATAATGCATTCACATGAGCCTGCTAAGGTCCCTAGTGCTGAGATTGAGAAGGTCCTCTGAACCTAGATGTTTCCGACGGTTGAAAACCTGATCGTTGGAGCTGAGCAGGGGGATGTGGCATTCGTGAGGAACCTCCAGAAGGATCCTACTGTGATAGGTTAGAACGCTGTCGACTAGCAGAAGGACACACTCTCGCAAAATGTACAATCTGCCCACAAGTATTGCATGTGCCTCGTACTCCAGGACATTGACAAGCCTTATTCATACCTCTGCACTGACCACAGAACCAAGACTTCGAACTCGATCCACCTGAAATATCAGAACTAGAAGAAATCAAACCGATTCTCTTGAATTGTTTCACTTTCAGTCTGAACCTCTGAAGGTTAGAAGACTGCGGTGCCTGAGAAGGTTGGGAAGGAGGCACTCCAGACAGCATAGGAGAAACATTTTGTCCAGCTGTCCATTGTACACGAGCTTGTATATTCGAAAGACTCTCCTCGATGTCTATCGTTCGGTTCACAGCATTTGCATAGGTGGAGGGAAACCTGCTAAGAAAACCAAAGGGTAAAGGTCCTCTCTCAAACATTCCAAGAACTTGTTCAGCTTCGGCCTCTCTCGGCTAGCAACATGAGGAACATAGGGGAGCAGGGAGGAAAATTGTCTAGCATACTCAGCCACCTTCAGATTCCCTTGCACCAAGTTATCGAACCCACGCTCCTTGGTGTTGTACTACGACTCACGGATGTACTCTTGACAAAAGGCAGCACAGAAACTCACCCACGAGATCACCATACCCATCCCTATCATTGATCGAGAAATACCTCTCCACCAAATCTAAGCATGTTCCCTCAATTGGAATGTCACCAAACTCAGTCTCATATCATCCTCATACTGCACACGGTCAAACAAATCCACCATGAGCTCAAGCCATCCCTCAGCTACAAGACCACCTCCAGTGCAACTCAAGGTAGGAGGATTCATAAGCTGGAGCCTAGCCAGAATCAGCTCCATACTATCCATTCGTCGAGTCAAATGTTCCACCTCAACCTCTGCCTGCTTCACACGGCTGCACAAAGGGACTCTCGGTTCAACAACATCCTCCACATTATCTGAAACTCCCGACTCATCTACAACTTGCCTACCATCTCTACCCCTACCTCTTCTCGACGGCATCTAAGAGGTTCACAAAGGTAAGTACAAACAAAGCAGGTAATCATGTAGTCAAGCACACACAAAAGGACAAACACTTTGTCTAGACTCGAGTGTGATAGAAAAGAATCTAGCTTATTGTGAGGACTGTAATTAACAGGTTTGATTAGTGGCGTGTTACGAACAGATTTTAGGAATTAGCCCGATTTAATCTCGAAAGATGTTTGAGCAGATTTGATTGCTATGAGGATTTAATCGGAGAAATATGCCTTATTATTTATCGGGTGTTCATCCTAGGAATATTGGTCAAAACTATTTGTGAGATCAGCTTTGGATGTGGGCAGGTTTGAGTACATGTGCTTTGGATTTGATTTAGAAGTATATCGGGTGTCTATCATTGAGTAAGGAAGAGCGTAGCGCTGGACAGATTTGGTACATTGTTTATTGCTGGAGTTCAGATTTGGATTATACCCTGCGTGAGTGAATTATAGGCACTGGGAGAATCGGTTTTATTTTTGCGGTTTGAGTAGACCGATTCGTTATTTTTAGATTTGAGCAAGATCTGTGTGTCCAGATCTGTTCCTCGTGTGTTTGAGAGAGTTGCCTTGAGAGGGAAGTGAAAATATGTCGTTTTAGATTATCCGGGTATGCGTGCGTTGAGTATAAGTGATGCAATGTCGTTTGGCGTAGACCAGATTTGGCGCTAGTTGAGTAAAATATGTTCAGTGGGTGTGAGCAGATGTGCGCGTCAACTTGGAGAAGTCATGTGTGGGTCAATGGTACTGTGTGGATCGGTCCGGTTCGTGAGTTTGGTGTAGACCGGTACGGTTTGATGTTTTCAGATTTGACAAGATCTAGAAGTATGCGAGCGGGTCCATGTGTATGTGTGATCTGTTGTTTTGAGCGGGACTCCTACGCGACGTCGTTTGGTGATCGAGCGCTAGCACTAAGATCAGATGTAGCGCTGAGATCTGAATGGGTATCAGCTTTTACTTGAGTAATTTACTTTCACTGTAGTGTTGACTGGAAGATTTATTTATATACCAGTGTCGATCAACACTTAGAGAAATTTGAGACCCGATATTTCTTATCTTCTTCCTGTGTGCCTTCGAACTTGAGTAATTGACTTTCACTGTAGTGTTGACTGGAAGATTTATTTATATACCAGTGTCGATCAACACTTAGAGAAATTTGAGACCCGATATTTCTTATCTTCTTCCTGTGTGCCTTCGAAACCTTTACTGTTCATTCGAACCCTTTTTATGTCGATTGCCGTCGATTTACGCTGCCGTTTGGAGCAAGATTGGTGGCGCTGAGCTCGTATCCTTAAGATCTTTCGATTGAACCAGTTTGGAGACTTGAGTCGACATGTTGAGGGAGCGCGAAGTGGTGTTCGAGCACTGTTGAGAATTTTAGCAGATAGTTCTTCCGTTCCTTTAGCACTTTTGAGTAAGTGAATTCTTCTCGTCCTAATCTTAGATTAGAGCTGGTTGGTCCTACGTATCGCAGTTGAGATTGGGTTGAGTTTCTCGACCGTAGGCCGTAAGCTGAATGAGCTTAGATTTGAGCTGATTAGTGAGATATCTTGACAGCTTTGAGCTTTTGAGCAGTTCTTGTTGTGTTTCGTCGTGAGCTGGTGAGGTAGATGGATTTAGAGGGCTATTGTGCTGAGTCTAAGTGAAATCTGTCGAGGTAGAAGCTGTTTAGAGGTACGAATTTGAGCTTATTTAAACAGCTTTGGCATAAGCATGTGAATATTTCCAGTGTGATGTGAATGCAGTGATTGAATGCTGCTGTGAAAAGATTTGGCTTGGCTGTGATATGATTATCTATCTGTTTACGTTTGATTATTCTTTTTTGTGAGCTGATGTGGTCTTGAATTCACGCATACATATTGAGCCTGATTCCCTTTGATACCAAATTGATTAAGCATTGTGATCGGCCGGCTGATTTTTCGTGCCTGAAGGTCCAACGTTATATTTTATTGTGGTGGTCGGCTGAGTTGTCGCGCCTGAATACCACTGAACTGTGATGGTCGGCTGAATTGTCGTACCTGAATATCACAGATTGATGATTTTCACCGACTGATTGGCTGTGCGTGATGTTGAGGTTCCATTGATATTTGGATTGCTGATGAAGGTCGATGTGCCTTGATTACCGATGTTTTTTGGTACCTTCATTCATATCATGACTTGAAATATTGCATGTTTTATGAATTGTTGTTTTATGAGTGCTCTTCATACTGAGGTTTGACCTCGTTCTTTTACCATGTTTTTCGGCTACTTTGGTCTGTGATTGACCTCTGTAGGATCTTCAGGTAATCCAGCTGGACCGAGTGGAGCGTCGCCTGGTAGATCCCCATTTTGAGTCCTAGTTATATGTATTATGTATTGAACCAGGGGATGCCCTGAGTGAATTATGTATTTGGGGATCTTGATTTGTATTTACCTGTATTTGATGACATTGATGTTGTTGGATTTTTGAGTTAAAATCCTATTTGTCTACGAATGTATTTTGACATGATATTTTGGATCAGGCCCAAAACAAAATATTTTAGCCCTATTCTAAATGCTCCGTGTAATTATGACTAATTGAGTAATTAATCTGTGATTTAGCGCACCGGGCCTGACATTTTGGTACCAGAGCTTAAACTGGGATAAGATCGATTTCTTTTTCATCACACTCGAGCCTAGGCATAGAGTTTGAGCTTTTGCTTGTAATTGACTTTGTGATTTCTATGATGTTGATATCTGCCTCTGTGTTATATCTGTTGGTTCTTACCCTGAGTTTTGATAGATGCCGCCGAGGAGAGGTAGAGGCAGAATCGCTAGGAAGACTGGTGAGGAGTCTAGGGCTCCCGAGAGTGATGAGGATGTTTAGCAGCAGCGTGTACCTCTGCGTCGTCGTGCTAGACAGACAGAGGTGGAAGATGTGACTAGACAGATTGGCGAGATGGAGCTAGTTCTGGCTAGGCTTCAGAGGATGAATCCCCTGATGTTCACTGGCGCCTAGAGTGGTCTGATGGCTGAAGGCTGGTTGGAACATATGGAGGAATTGTTTGACACGGTGGAGTACACCCAGGAGAAGAGACTAAAGTTGGCTGTCTTGCAGTTGAGGGATCATGCTCAACGTTGGTGAAAGGTACTTCCCGAGTCATGAGAGAGAGTGCTGCTTTGATTTCTTGGGAGAGCTTCTGTGCAGCTTTTCGACAGGAGTATGTTAGAGTAGATGTCCAACTAGCCAACTTGTGGCGTGTGGGTTTTTATTGACTCTTGTGTACAACAATCTTTATATTATGATATTCTCATTTCTTTATGGCATTCTTTATTTTCATTATGATTATAATGTTAACAATTGTGTTGGATAAAGACCTAGAATGCGCCATAGTGTATGTTAGATGTGATAGTGGATATGATGGCTATCATGAAACACATCTAATAGTCACTGTGCATTCTGAATACGTTCCTAGTCGATTGGGCCGTCAAAATGAGGATAAGGCCGCCCGAGCTTGAGACTAGCATCTGCGATGTGAAGTACCATGTTTCATTGGTAGGGAACATTGTGATGTTCTGAGCATGCAGATGGATAGTGACCGGGTGATCTATCGAACTACCTTCGTTCGGACTTTCCAAGTGGTTACCATTTGTCAAGTGGATAAGTCCGAAGTCTTGGTTGTACTGATTAGTCCTCACTACTCGAAACGTCATTGACACTCTACATGATAGGCGCCTCACTTTGACCCGTTTTCCGACTCACTTGGAGTCATTAGGCGGCGGGATTGGGTGAGGTCCCGATGCATGTAGGAGTCGATGCTTCGTTGTCGAGGATTCACCGCTCGCTCTCATGTGTGGATATCCTATGCTATCTGAGGGGATAATAGTGTATAAATCTCTGGCCAGAGTACTGGATTTGTTTTAGGTAAATGGGTTTGCCTAGTTACACTCGTGATGTCACTATTTGATCTCCAAGATGTATGCATAGCTATCGGATCTCTAGCGACTCTCGATTTACCAATGGTCGTTGATCTGATCTGGATATATGTGTTGAAAGGACCGTACTGTACGCTAACCACGACCAACTGGTTCTTGCAGGCACTATCTGTGAGACCTGGAAATTTTATTAAGGATTAATTGTTGTATTTTCGGGTTGAGTATCGTATTTGGAGCATTTCTGGAAGTTTTAAGATTTTCGAAATTTTGGTGGAATCTGGTAAGCTTTGATGACGTCAGCATTTTCGTGGTTGCCTAGCGTGTTGACGTAAGCGTAGCTGCTCGAGAGATCTGCTCGGTTTCGTGAGAAATCTGTTCGATTTTGGTGAGAGCTGTTTATCTCGAAACGCCGCCGTTTTAATAAGTTGCTACGCTGTCGTTTTGAGAGAGCTAGTGGTTTAGCGTAGTGTGAGATCTGGTTTTAGCACGGCGTCGTTTTGATTAACGCTTGTGAGTGAGATCTGTCCGCGTGAAGTCTGTTTTGTGTATAGCGTTTTGGCGACCAGATCTCAGCGTGCGACCAGATTTGATGACGTGTGCATTTTCTCCTTGTTTTAGCGCGTGCATTGTTGGTTGATTTGTCGAGAGGTCTGGTTTTGTCGGTGGAAATAATTGATCAGATTTCTCGCGCCTATAAATTAGAAGCGTTGGCTCCATTTCTTTTCACCAGATCCTATACTTAGAAATAATCTCTCGACTTCGTCCTCTGTTTCTTCAAACCCTTGTCACTGTTCACCGTGACCTTCTCCGGCCATTTCCCGTTGATTCCGGCCACCGTTTTTCATGCTTGAGGTAGCGTTGGACTCCTCTCGAAGAGCTCTTTCACCCTATACCGTTTTTGGAAGCTATAGTTAGCTCGGTTGGAAGCGCGAAGTTGCTGTTCTGGTGCGCGAGTTTCGTCGTTGCAGGTAGTCTTTCGATTTTTAGTTTGGATCTTGTTCCTAGCCTTTTTGTGAGCTTCCTGTTAAGTTGTATGGGTTAGATTGAGCGCTGGTTTTAGTGGTTAAATTCCAGCCGTGAGCTCTTGAATAGTTGGCCGTGAGATTTAGTGAGTTGGCCGTGAGATTTGGTTGTATTTTCCTGAGATCTATGTATTGTGTATTTTGGCAGATTTGTGCAGGCTGTGACTTGCTTCGTTTCTTGTGGGAATTAAGGTACGGGTCTTGAGCTTGTAAATGCAGCGTTTGAATGGCTTGGATGAAATGGTAGCTGCTTGTATGATGGCTGTTGTGTGTTATTGCCTGGGGAGGCTACGGTTGTGAGATAGCCGTGAGCCATGTGGTGTATACTTGCTGGTGTTATTGTGTTTTGCATATGATTTATGCTTATTGTTATTCCAGCATGCGCATACACGCATTTGCATTCCTTTCCAGCTTTTGCAGCCATCGTTGTCTTGTTGTTGCTGTTCTATGCTATCAGGATGCGATCCCTGCCGGGTCTTGTTAGCCCCTATGCGCCGAGTGGACCTGTTGAGGCTACCACAGTTCATAGGTTGGGCAACGGCAGTTTGTGTTTTGATGCACCTGGTATTGGTGGGCGAGTAGGGGCGAGTGGGTAGCTCCCACACTTCTGCACTCACCGTGGCCACAGATCTGTTGCAGATTCCTTTTGAGCTATGCATTCCTTTCTTTGGCTTCCTCTTCTTGGTTGTTGTCCCTCATATCATGCATAGCATCTGCATTTTATTCTTTGCTGTTTATTGCTGATTTATAGTTGCTCTCCGTACTGGGGTTTAACCCCATGTCCCTCTGGGGCTTGGTTTGTTTCCTTGTTTGTGTTGTTTTCAGGAAAACCAGGTTTTAAAGCTGGTCGTGGTTTTGACCCAGCTGGTGGTACCCCAGGAGGTGGCTAGCGTTCCCAGTAGCGTATAGCATATATGTATGTATCAGTCTATTAGCCAGGGAGATGCCCTGTGCTTCGTCGTTGTATTCTGTGTGGAGTCTGATACATTATTTGTATTAATGCTATACTTGCTTATGTTGGTTTGTAAACTGGGAACTTATTTTGATTATCGTTCTATTTTAAATTATATATTTAAACCGTCTGGCCTAAAAGCGAAAATTTTACCCACTTTTTGTTTACCCCATTTCTCGTGGCCCCATTGGGTTTGGGTGTCACACGAAATCATGATTTCGGAGCCGCAATGGTTGCGGGCCCACGGCTAGCTGTATCCCTGAACCATTGAGGGTCACACAAGTACTGGACTCATGATTCCCGCACGGAAACTGAACTCAATGTGTTGAGCACTTGAGGAGGATTTTAGGGAGTGCGACTTCCTAAATCTCGACAGGGGTGAAATTGCGATTTCACACTGTTGAGGGGCAAAACTGTCATTTGGACTAGGTGATCTGAAAAATTGTTTTTCACATCATAATATTCAGTTTTGGAAACAGAGTCGATCGGTCCGATATGATCGTCGATCGGAGTTATGATGAAACCGTGGTGATTTAATTGAACCGGATGTTCATATGGACCTGGGCTTGACCCAAGTCCATTGGGCCGGTTCAAGCCCATGTATATTTATTATATACTAGTCTTGTACTAGGGCATCATGAGAACTACACAACTAAAACCCTAGCCTCTAATCTCAGCCGCCCCCTCCTCTCCCTACCTCTTGCGCCGCCAACACCACCGTGCGGCCTTGCGCCGCCGTGTCCCGCCGCCGTCATGATCGGACTTTTTCCGATCGTCTTGACGAGGAGAATCCGATCATGCTAAAATCCGTCAGATCTTCTAGTGCAGATTGACGAAGGAATCACGTTTCCGATCGTGGACCTGATTATATGATCTACCGCCGCCTACAATTCAAGAGCCAGTTTCCCTGTGATTCTGGTTGGAGCCAGGCGCCTAGACGCCAGCAAGGTAATGATTCAAACATCCTATGTATGTTTATCGTTGTAGTTTTAAATGTATTGAACGTATCTCGGGGCAAAATTTTAACTTCCGCTGCGCCCCCGGGAAACGAGATCCGGATCCGCCATTGTCGCCAATAGAGTATACCCCTGAGTCCTACTATAATAACCGGGAGCGGGAGTTCGACAATCTGAAGCAAGGAAAATTGAGGGTAGACGAGTATGCTAGACAGTTTTCTTTGCTTCTGTCGTATGTTTCCCATGCTGCTAACCTAGAGAGGACGAAGAGGAACAAATTTCTGAGAGGTTCGAGGCCTGATTTGTTCCGTATGGTGTTATCTGGTTCTCCTGCGACTTATGCTGAGAAAGTGTATAGGACGTTAGACATTGAGGAGAGTCTTTTGGAAGCATAAAATCAGGTTCAACCGACAGCTGGTCTCACTTTTCAACCTGTGCCCGAAGCGATGCCATCGTTTCAGCCTCCTCAGACTTCGCAGCAGTCCAATCGCCAGAGGTTTAAGCGTCGAGGGAAGTAGTTCAAGTGATGATCGAATTCGAGTTCTTCTGGTTCCGTGAGTTCTGGTGGTAGTGGTTCTGGAGGAGTGTCAGTGGGCAGTGCGGACATCGCCATATGACTTCGCAGTGCCGTGGAGTTCAAGGTCCTTGTCATAGGTGCAGCAGCCTGGACATTTCGCTAGAGTTTGTCCTTTTCCGGGAGGACGACCTTCGAATCAGTCACTGCAAGGTTCAGCTGGTGGTTCTTCACAGAGACCGAAACCTTTTGCTCAGTCACAACGATCAGGATTCCAACCACGAGAACCGTCTAGGTTTGGAGGATCTTCTAGACCTCAGATTTTGGGACCACAACAAGCTCAGGTGAATGCCTTGACGAGAGAGCAAGCTGATGATATGCCTGGAGGAGTTATTGCAGGTACTTGTGCTATCTTTGACTTTCCTGCACGAGTTTTGTTTGATACAAGATCATCACACTACTTCATATCTGATTTGTTTGTGCATGAGTGTGGGTTGAGTGTTACCCCACTGTGTGATGTTGTGTCTGTATCTACTCTTGCTGGTGTATGGTTGATGTCCCGTGAAGTGGTTTTGGATTGTGTGATTAGATTTGATGAGAATGTGTTGGTGACTAACCTGATTGCTTGGAGATTAGATATTTTGACTGCATCCTAGGTATGGATGTGTTGTCTGCTTATAGAGAAACTGTAAATTTTTTCCATGGTGTAGTGAGGTTTATACCTCAATTTGGAGAGAAGTGGGATTTCTACGGTGCTGATTCACGATCGAAGATTCCAATAGTGTCAGCCATGGAGATGTTCAGTCTGTTGTCGCTAGAGAACTCTGGGTTTATGATTTATGCCCTTGATGTTTCCCAAGAATCACGGATAGAGTTGAGCGATGTCCCTATTGCTCTAGAGTTCCCTGATGTTTTTCCAGATGAGATTCCTGGATTCCCTCCGAGACGAGAGATTGATTTCAGCATAGAGTTGATGTCAGGGACAACCCCGATCTCGAGAGCCCATATCGATTGGCGCCAGCTGAGTTGAAGGAGCTCAAGGATCAGTTGCGTGATCTTTTGCAGAAGGGATTTATTAGGCAGAGTATGTCGCCTTTGAGAGCTCCGATTCTTTTCGTGAAGAAGAAGTATGGATCTATGAGGATGTGTGTGGATTTTCGGCAACTGAATAAAGCGAAGATCAAGAACAAGTATCCTTTGTCGAGGATTGATGACTTGTTTGATCAGCTGCAGGGATCGGCAGTGTGCCCTAAGATCGATCTGCGATCTGGTTATCATCAGTTGTGGATTAGAGACGCTGATATGGCGAAGACGGCTTTCAGAACTAGATACAAGCATTATGAGTTTCTGGTGATGCCTTTTGGATTGACGAACGCTCCTGCTGCCTTCATGGATATGATGAATTGCGTCTTTAGTGAGTACATTGATCACTTTGTGATTGTCTTCATAGATGATATCTTGGTGTATTCGAGGAATTTCAGAGAGCATAAGGAACACTTGAGGTTGGTGTTGCAGAAACTGAGAGACTCACAGCTCTACGCGAAGTTCAGCAAGTGTGAATTCTGGCTGGATAAGGTAATCTTTTTGGGTCATGTCATATCTGCATAAGGTATTCCGGTGGATCCTAGTAAGGCCGAAGCAATTCTTAACTGGGAGCGACCTAGGAATGTTTCTGAGATCCGTAGTTTCTTAGATTTGGATGGCTACTACAGACGTTTCATTGAGGTATTTTCTTCGATAGCCAAGCCGATGACGCAGTTGACCCAGAAGGATAGAAGATTTTCGTGGACAGATGAATGAGTTTCCAATTGCTCGAGGAGAAGTTGACTACTGCTCCTGTGTTGGCTTTGCCTTCTGGTTCTGGAGGTTTTGTAGTTTGTTTTTGATGCTTCTCTGAATGGTCTGGGTTGTGTTTTGATGCAGAACGTGTGAGTGATAGCTTATGCATCTCGACAGTTGAAACCCCATGAGACGAGATATCCCGTTCATGATCTAGAGTTGGCCGCCATGTTTTTGCGTTGAAGATTTGGTGTCAATTACCTGTATGGTGAACAGTTTGTGGTGTACACAGACCACAAGAGCTTGAAGTATATCTTTACTCAGTCAGATCTGAACATGAGGCAACATCGTTGGATTGGGAGTTGCTTAAAGATTTTGGCTGTGAGATTCAGTATCATCCTGGACGGATGAACTTAGTGGCAGATGCTTTGAGTAGGGTTCCCAGCATGCGATGTTGACGTCGTTGAGTATATCCAAAGTCCATGAGCATTTGGGGACTTCTGGATGGTGTTTTCAGCCAGAGGATCTACTTCGTGGTTTCTTCTCTTCAGGTTGAACCACAGGTGATTGCAGACATTAGAGCAGCGCCGATGACTGACCCGTATATTCATGAGTTGAAGATTAAAGCCCAGAATGGTCAGTCAGAGGATTTTACAATTGCTTCTGATGGATGCCTGAGATTTCATGGAAGATTGGTTGTTCCGAATTTGATTGATTTTAAGGAAACCATCTTGAACGAGGCCCATTGTAGTCGTTACAATGTGCATCCGAGCAAGAATAAGATGTATCATGCCTTGAAGTCTCACTACTGGTGGGAAGGTATGAGGAATGACATCTCTGGATTTGTAGCCCGATGTCTGAATTGTCAACAGGTCAAGGCCGAGAGAATGAGACCTGGTGGATTTCTACAGAGTTTAGAAGTGCCTCAATGGAATTGGGAGCACGTGGTCATGGATTTTGTGACTCACTTACCTCGATCGAGTAGGTGATGCAATGCGGTTTGGGTGGTTGTTGATGGACTTTCAAAGTCAGCCCATTTCATTCCCTATGATGTGAGATGTTCCATGAAGAATATGGCCAGACTGTACACTGACCATGTGGTTAGATTGCATGGAGTGCCGGTTTCTATAGTGTCCGATAGGGATCCAAGATTTACTTCCCGATTTCGGAAGATCTTGCAAGCAGCGATGGATTCGAGGTTGGCTATGAGTACAAGTTACCACCCACAGACAGATGGCCAATCCGAGAGGATCATTCAGATTTTGGAGGATATGCTGCGAGCAATAGTGATGGATTTCAGTGGTAGCTGGAAAGATTCTTTATTCCTGGTAGAGTTTCTTATAATAATAGCTACCAAGTGACTATCGGGATGGTCCCATTTGAAGTTTTGTATGGTCGGAAGTGTAGATCACCAATTTTTTGGGAAGAAGTTGGTTAGAAACAGCTGTCTACTCCTGAATTTGTGCAGCATATGAAAGATCAGATTGAGTTGTTTCGGAGTATAATGAAAGCTGCACAAGATCGTCAAGCTAGCTATGCTAACAAGAGACACAGACCTTTGGAATTTCAGGTTGGCGATCGAGTATTTCTGAAAGTTTCTCCTTTCAAGAGCGTGATGAGATTCAGATTTAAGGGTAAATTGGCTCCTAGATTCGTTGGTCCCTTTGAGATTGTTGAGAGGATTGGATCTTTGGAATACAGATTACGATTTCCTGCTGAGTTAGCAGCGATACATGATGTGTTTCATGTGCCAATGTTGAGGAAATATGAGCCAGATCCATCCCATGTTCTAAGAACTGATGAAGTGGAGCTGGATCAGACCCTGACCTATGTTGAATACCCAGTGCAGATTCTGGATAGGAAGGAGAAGCAGTTGAGAAATAATATTATACCTTTGGTGATGGTGCAATGGAGTAAGCATGGCAGAGAGGAAGCTACCTGGGAAGTTGAAGAAAATATGAGACAAGAGTGGCCTCATCTGTTTGAGCGTTCGCAGTTTTGATACAGGTAATTTTCTAGCTTGCTGATCTAAGTTTTGAGTTGTTCTTGTTGCTTCTGGAGAATGATTGTTGTTAAGCATTGAGGAATGTTGAATTGTTATATTTCAGTTGTGGGCGACAATGGCGGATCCGGATCCCGTTTCCCGGGGGCGCAGCGGAAGTTAAAATTTGCCCCGAGAAACGTTCAATACATTAAACACAATCAATAAACATTCATATGGCGTTTATCAAATTGCTACCTTGCTGGCGTCTAGGCGCCTGGCTCCGACCAGTTTCACGAGGAAACCGGCACTTCAAACGGTAGGCGGCGGTAGATCGTCAATCAGGTCCACGACCGGAAACAATCTTCCTCCGTCAATCTGCACTAGAAGATCTGACCTATTTTAGCACAAACGGATTCTCCTCGTCGCGGTGATCGAAACAAGTCCGAACATGCGAAAAACCAAGCGACGGAGGCGGCGGGCGGCGGCGATGGGCGGTCGACGGCGGCGTGAGGCTCGTGGGAGAGGGTGGGCGGCTATGAGAGCTAGGTTGTATCTCTTGTGTGTGTCTCATGGTAGCCCTAGGTCTAATTAAATAAGTGATGGGCTTGAACCGGCCCAATGGACCTGGGGCGGGCCCAGTCCAATATATGAACATTCGATTCAACCGCATCACCGTGGCTTCATCATAACTCCGATCGACGATCAGATCGGACCGATCGACTCAGTTTCCAAAACTGACTATTATGATGCGAAAACAATTTTTCAGACCACCTAGACCAAAATGACAGTTATGCCCCTCAACTTTTGGGAAATCACAATTTGACCCCTGTTGACTTTTAGGAAGTCGCACTCCCTAAAATCCTCCTCCTATGCTCAACGCATTGAGCTCAGTT
>KQ993867.1:71002-89838 GCA_001598015.1 Dorcoceras hygrometricum
CCTTCTTCGCAGAGGAAGAAGAGCCCAGAAGGAGGACGGGTTTGTCCTTCTTTATAGTCCCTTCAAACACTACAAGCATGTTAACCACCTCTTCGAGGGTGGCCTCCAGCTTGTTCATGTTGAAGTTGACCACAAAGGGGTCAAATGCAGCGGGTAGCGAGAGGAGAAGTACATCCACAGACAGCTCGTGTCGGAAGCACGGTATCAAGGCCCGACAGCTTTTCAACGAGCCCAATCATACGAACCCCATGCTCGCGGACCGAAGTCCCATCGCGCATGCGGCTCGTCATCAGCTGCTTGACAGCCGTGAACCTCTCATGTCGAGAGTTCTCCCCGTACAGTTCCTTGAGATGAAAAAAGTATGGCAGAGGCATACTTTGTCTTCTCAAAGTGCCGTTGCATTTCATTGGACATCGATGCCATCACATAGCATCGAGCTTTAACCTCATCGTCACGCCATTGGTTAAGCGTAATCAGCTCCTCAGGGCTGATATCGGCAGGGGTTTCCTCCGGAGGACACTTCTCTATCGTATAGAGGAGCTTCTCCGAAGCCAATACAAGATTAAGGTTGCGGAGCCAGTCTTGGTAGTTCAGACCGGTGAACCTGTTGCTATCCAGTATAGCAGCGAGCGGGTTTTTCATCGAAACCATTTTAAGTAGCAGTTATACTGAAAAGAAAACAGACATGCATTACTAACTATATAATATATAAGCTAAGACATAAAACATGGTCATTAAGTTTTATGAATTACCCTCCCACTATTTTAACGATTTCACCACCCTCTAATGAAATCGAGAAAACAGGTTTCTTTAGTGGGTACACGGAGGCCAATTAAGCGATCATGGACCCGAATAATATCAGCCATCCATGACCCCCAAAAGGTAGTTTCCGATTGCAACCGGTGCAACCTCCATGTATTCACCTCACGTCTAGTAAGGGCCCAATAATATGACGCCGTTTACTATCACGTGTCAAGATTGACCCATCAATGTTGAGTCGTGAAGGACGGTCCCCTTAACGTCCCCAATAATATGAGCCAACGTTAAAAGGAGTTCCAACCGACTCACAACAGTTGTCAATGGCGTGGACAGATTTCCGACATACATGACCCCCTCAATAATATGAGCCGGGCTATGTATACGGGTAGCATCGACGTACACCCATTGTTGATGGAAGGTAGGGTTAATTTAAACAATTTTAAATACCCCTTTTGTTTATCGAATAAACATTTTATCTTGATATAAGTTTTAAATCATATTTAAAATGAGGATTTTATTTTTGAAAAATTTTGGTCTCATGCATATTTAGATCTAATTTAAAACATGCAACATGCGGATTCAATCAATCTATATATCAACATATATAAAGTAAATATTAGGATGATCGATCGCGAGAGCTATGCGGTCCGTGGTTGCCAGCCCTGGACCTGGGTCCAATCCTAGGGATAATGCAATATGCAATGCAATCCTATTACAAAGCTTTCCGGTTTTACAGATCTTCGGTCTTCAATATCTTGATCGTCATCATCCACCGTCTTCGAATGTCCTCCCACTAAATCTAGTAATTTACATTTAAATTTACTATGACAAATAAGGGAAACATTTATCAAGGGGTAGGAACGGGCCACAAACAGGCCCACTTTAAATGATAATCAAATATTAATAAACAGAAATCATATAAAACCTATTGCATACACCTAACATATTGGGCACGGCTCTCGATCACCCCAATCATGCAATTAATCTAATTAACATGCATAATTTAAATAATCTAATTATTTATCGTAAAATCATATTCTAATTACGAAATCGTATTTTATAATAAAATCGTGTTTTGCCGATAAAAACAAATTTTAATCAACAAAATCATATTTCATTATAAAATCATATTTCATAATTAAAATCACATTTTACTAATTTTAATTGTATCAATATTGGGCTTAAAACAATTCTAGGCCCAAAAACTTAAAATTTCAAAATCGATCAAAAACGGGCCCGACATCGTGTACCGGCCCGAAAACTTCACGGGCTGCCCGGGACAGGCCCGAACCAAACCCTAGAAGAAAACAGACCAGCCGTCACGACATCGTCGGGGACTCGCCGGAGCGGCGGCCGACCGGCGGCGTCGCCACCACGAAGATCGCGGCGGCAGCGCACGACGCCGCGCGCAATGTCGCACGGCCAGCGCGCATCGTGCGCAACCAGCGTGCCGCAGACGTCGACCAGCAGCGTCGCTTCGTCTGGCCAGCAAGCGCCACGAGCGGCGCACGACGAAGGCACCAATTTGCGCCCTGCGCGCGACGAGAGTGGCAGCGCCGCCCGGCCAACGCGCGGCCAGCGCGCGCGACCAGCAGCGCAAAGGAGCGGCCACCCACAGCGCGTTCGTCCGGCCATCTCGCTCCTGCCGCTCGACCAGGGGCGCAACCATTTGCGTCGGGAGCGTTCAGCGATGCGGCCACCAGCGTGCATCGGCCGCGACAAGATGCACGGCCCGTGCGATTCAACGCGCGCTCATGTGCGCATGGTGTGTAGCGCCGCCGCGAGCGGCGGCGGCCGGTAGGCTGTGGAACAAGCTTTGTTTTGATTCTGAAAAATTAAACATTAGATACAATTATGGCAATAATCGTATGATCAGATCCGAACATGTGCGCATGGTGTGTAGCGCCGCCGCGAGCGGCGGCGGCCGGTAGGCTGTGGAACAAGCTTTGTTTTGATTCTGAAAAATTAAAACATTAGATACAATTATGGCAATAATCGTATGATCAGATCCGAAAAACACTGGCTCTGATACCACTGTTGGGAGTCCGGATCACGCCCCCCGGCTAGGCAGCGGAAGAACAAGAAAAAGATGGCCGGGAGACGATCAATACGATAATAACAAAACAATTGTCATACATAGGGTGTTCAAAACACTACCTTGCTGGCACTTGTGCCTGGCTCCAACCGTAGTTACAATAACGTCGGCTCTTCTCGGTAGATTGCGGTAGATATCGTCAATCCGGTCCACGACCGGATACGAGACTCCTTCGTCACCCTGTACTAGAAGGCGTGACGAGATCTGCGCGGACGGATTCTCCTCGTCGAATTGGCCGGAAACAAATTTCCGGCGAAGAGGGCGGCGGTGGCGACTTGAGAGAGGAGAGGAGGGGCGGCGCTTAAGTCTAGGGTTAGGTTAAGGAGTCTAATGAATAATTATGTTAAGTCATAAGTCTTCATTAAATAGACTAGGTGATGGATTTGGATCCGGCCCAACGGGCCCGGGTCCAACGGATGAACATTCGTTTCATCTCCATCACCGAGACTTCATCGTAACTCCGATCGCCGATCAGATCGGACCGATCGACTCAGTTTCCAAAACTGAATAATATGATCTAAAAAAACATTTTTCAGAACCCCAGTGCAAAATGACTGTTTTGCCCCTCAACAGCGGGAAACCCCGGTTTGACCCCTGTTGACTTTTAGGAAGTCGCACTCCCCAAAATCCTCTTCGCGTGCTCAACACATTGAGCTTATTATCCGTGCGGGAATCTCGAATCCAGTACTTGTGTGACCCTCAATGGTTCAGGGATACAGCTAGCCGTGGGCCCACAACCATTGTGGCTCCGGAATCACAAATCCGAACTTACCCATCGGATCATGGTAAGAGCGTCTAGCAACATCGCCCCATGATCCCCTAGGTATCACTGATAGTGCCTGCAAGAACCAGTTGGTCGTGGTTAGCGTACAGTACGGTCCTTTCAATCCATATATCCCGATCAGATCAACGACCATTGGTAAATCGAGAGTCGCTATAGATCCGATAGCTATGCATACATCTTGGAGATCGAATAGTGACATCGCGAGTGTAACTAGGTAAACACATTTACCTAAAACACTTCTAGTACTCTGGCCAGAGATTTATACACTATTATCCCCTCAGATAGCATAGGATATCCACGCATGTCTGCGAGCGGTGAATCCTCGACAACGATGCATTGACTCCTACATGCATCGGGGTCTCACCCAATCCCGACGCCTTATGACCCCAAGTGAGTCGGCAAACGGGTCAAAGTGAGACGCCTATCATGTAGAGTCTCAATGATGTTTCGAGTCGTGAGGACTAATCAGTACAACCAAGACCTCCGACTTATCCACTCGACAAATGGTAACCACTTGGAAAGTCCGAAGGAGGGTAGTTCGATAGATCACCAGGTCACTATCTATCTGCATGCTCAGAACATCACAATGTTCCCTACCAATGAAACATGGTACTTCGCATCGCAGATACTAGTCTCGAACTCGGGCGGCCTTATCCTCATTTTGACGGCCCAATCGACTAGGAACATGTTCAGAATACACAGCGACTATTAGATGTGTTTCATGATAGCCGTCATACCCACTATCACATCTAACATACGCTTTAGTGCATTCTAGGTCTTTACTCAACGCAATTGTAAATCATTACACATATAATGAAAGTAAAGAACGCCATATAAATAAATGCGAATATCATATATAAAGATTGTTTCATACAAGAGTCTATAAACCCACACGCCACAATTTGGCTAGTTGGGCATCTACTCTAACAGAAACAGGGGATGCCCTGAGTGAATTATGTATTCGGGGATCTTGATTTGTATTTACCTGTATTTGATGACATTGGTGTTATTGGATTTTTGAGTTAAAATCCTATTTTGACTATGAATGTATTTTGAGATGATATTTTGGATCAGGCCCAAAACGAAAATTTTTAGCCCTATTTTAAATGCTTCCATGTAATTATGACTAATTGAGTAATTAATCTGTGATTTAGCGCACCGGGCCTCACACTTATCCTAGTTTAAGCTCTTATACCAAAATGTCAGGCCCGGTGCTCTAAATCAGAGATTAAGCACACAAAACACGGAAGCTTAAAAGTGGTTAAAATTTTTCTTTTTAGGCCGACTGAAAATCTATCATTCAAAATAAGTCCTTACTCAAAATAAGACTTTAAATCAAAAGTCTGCGGCAATCATCAACCACAACAAATATATACATGCATACAGACTCAATCAAATCAATAATACAACAACTACACAGGTCATCCCTGGCAATGACTCGATACTGCTATACATATGTAGGAACTCAACACCCGCGGGGCCTCACCAGCTGATGCATCACTCAAACCAGCTGATCTATCTGCAAAGGCCTGCAACGGCCAAACACACGACAAAAGCAGCCCCAAGGGAAAAGAAACGAGGACAAAACCTCAGTACGAAGAGAAACGCAATACAGCTAATAGACAAATCATGCAAAATGTCATGTCGTGCAATGAATGAGTCTATCAAGAAATACCAGGAATCAAGGGACAACGAAGACTCATAGATTGTCAAATAGATCACAACAGACTCAGCTGTGATTCATGAAATCAGAAAATCAGTGGCCACATCGCAGGTGAGAGCATGGGAGCTACCCAGTCGTCCCATATGCAGTACCAGTAGCATAAAGTCTCAAAGCTCAACCCAACCGGTGCCATTCGCTTATTGAGGGGTGGGAGCTACCCACTAGACCTCAGGGCAGACACAATCTCGCATCGGGGAGTCGAGGGTACGGGAGCCAACCGAAACCCCTCATTTCATTTTATTTACAAAACAGCATGCTGGCACTATCCATCATCGGATAAAATTCAGGTATTAAAAGGAAATCGGCTCAAAATGCTATGCTTGCATGCAAGATAGTATCAGCTTACAATCAGCACGTAATAGTCATGCATAAACAGCTCAGAAATCATCACATAAAGCACGGCTAGTCAGACTCAACTCATGTGAAGCACATAATACACAGCAGCTATATAAATTCGCACGCAGGTAATAAAGTCAGCACAGATTAGGCTCTAAATGCGATCCTAGGCTGAGCAACACAGCTCAAATCCACAAGCACGACATGTTACAACACACAACATACACACAAAAAGGCTAAGGCAGACTCTACAGCCACCACGTTCGCATGCTTATCTCAAAGCTGTAACTACAAGCTCCGAATTCGTACCTTTGCGTAGATCTTTTCAAAATACCTCAGCACAACTCACAGCTGACAGCAAACACACTCCCTGCTCCGCTCGGCAAAAAATCTGGCCAGCAGCTCTCGGCAACCCACAAGGGAGGCTCTAATCTGCCAAGATACCTAAAAATTAGTACTGCCTAAGCTTACACAACTCATGGCCAGTAGCCTCACAATTCAGATCCACTAAGGCTAACGACAGAGCACGAACCAGATCACAGGTAAACTCTAGGAACATAAACTAACACTAGCAGAACCCAAGCTCAACTCAGCCGAAAATCCCAAAACACAGCTCACACGGCTTCTCAGCGATCTCCTCGGTCCGGACTCCTCTCGACTCCAAACTTGTTTGGAAACGTTGATCTGGAAGAGTGGTTTCATATTGGGGTACCCTCACTCAAAACCAACCAGACAAACTCCGGCGATCTGGGGAAATACTAGGTCGGGTTAACAATAACGAGGGTTTGAGAAAATATCTGTCGGGAACTCTCTGGAGAGGATAAGGGGAAGTGTGGTCTAAATTAACTAAGTTTTGGTCAACGAGAGGTTATTTATACTCAGAACTCAATAGATCACGACTACAGTGATTCCAGCTCAGCTCAGGCCTCTTCACTGTATACAGCCCTGCGTACAGCTCGGCACGCACATACACCCAGCTCTCGCATCCAAAATCTCACGCTCTACAGACCACACTCCCAATAGATTACAGCTACAATGGTATCAGATCAGCTCAGACCTCCTCATTGTATTCAGCCGAGGCAAAGCAGTTCAGCTTGCGCATTTAAAACAGTTCCCATCCGTTGAGCTTTCGCATGCGGTTCAGTTCTCGCGTACATTCATCTCACGAACCTAGATCAGCTCTCATGCGTTAACCGCTATCGCGCAATACTCCAGCTCAGGAGGAATACGAACAGCTCTCACTCAAAACTGTCTGCACAACAGTCTGCGCCACTCACAGAAATGCAGAACACAGCAGCAGATCAGATCACGCTCTCTACAGCTAATCTGATCATCCTATCTGCTCTCCACTGTCACCAAAGCTATCAACAGCCTTCTCTAAAGCTGTTCTACCCAAAAAGGCTCACGCCTAGACTGGCTTTACCAACCAGCTTGGACCTCTCACGATCTATCCAATCAGCACAGGACACGAGCCACGTCCCCAAACTGAGTCCAAGTTACATCTCGTTGCTCAACTACCAATAGTTTAGAGCTGTTACACTGCCAGCTCACTAAAAGACAGATCAGGTCGCAATGTGTTAGCACCACTAAAATATCTTACACCACTGTCGGTTAGATCGCATCCTAGCAACCAGCTCAGGATTCCCTATCCAGCTTGCGATAACCAAAACATCCCATGACCCTCTCAGCTCGCATCAGCAGACCAGATCACTCACTGATCACCTTACGCGTAAAGAACCATCCTCACGAAAGTTGGAATCACCAAAACACTCGGCACAACACTTGCGATCTGAACAATCAGCTCAGGGCATCTAGAACATCCCTAAGCTGAACCCAGCTTAAGCCCACACAGCGAAACTCTCAAGTTGTTCACCTTTACGTTGTTATCTACAAAACAACTCGCTATAGAAGACTCCTTCAATCCAGCAGTTCAACACAAAACTGTTCCACAAGACTATCAAACTCTTTCTTATCCAGCAGTACGTACATAATCTTAGAGCACTCCACTCAGCACGCATCAATCAGGTCAGCTTGTGACGCTCTATTCAGCTTTCGCTGTCTCATCTAGTACACTACGCCTTCAGATTAGCTTACGCACCCAGGTCACAAGGTACGTATTCAAACCAGCTTGCCATGGTCAACCCATCTCTCCAGGGTCAACACAGCTCGTGACATAGCTTCTGTCCCAAAGCTGCATCCCGCTTATGCCCACATCCTGAACCGATATCAGCACAAACCGTTGCACTTGACTGGTTCATGCTACGGTAGCATCAGCTCGCGAAATCAGCACGGCTCAACACGACACATTGTTAATCTGTCAGCTTGCACTCGATCTGGTCCGGCTCGCAACTAATCAGCAAGCTTCCAAGCTGAATCCTACAAACGATACATCCAGCGCCCTCCGAGCTGCAATAGAAACTCAAGAAACTCTAAAAATCTTGCTCTTTTAAGATCAGCACAGTCCACAGAACCAGCTCGCACCTGTGCTGGTCTAGTCTAAAACCCAAATCAGCTTTCTACATCACCATCTTAGCACGAACTGCAATGTCAGGCCCGCTTCTTTAAATCAGAGATTAAGCACTCTGTTTTCGCAAAATACAGAAGCTTAAAATGTGGATTAAAAACTTTTATTTTTTGGCCTGAACACAAAATACAATTCAAAACACATTCATACTCAAAGTATATATTTTTAACTCAAAAATCTCTACATCAGACAACACTACAATTGTATACAAATATCTCAACAGATACAAATATTCATACAGGGCATACCCTGGTAAACTGACTCAATTTAATATACATAGCTGATACTCAAAAAAGGGGCTATACCAGCTGACGCACAACTCGGTCCAGCTAATTTACCTGAATAACCTGCAAAGGCCAAACACAAGACCACTGCAGACCCAAAAAGGGAAAAACAACGAGGTCAAACCTCAGTACGAAGAGCACTCATAAAACAACAATCAGATAAGGCATGCAATATCTCAAGACGTGCAATGCATGAAGGGTACATCAAAAACTCATCGACTGTTACAAGGGTTCACAAAAAACTCAGCTGTGAATCAGAAATCAATAATCAGTATTCAGTGTTTAGTTTCCAGTGGCCACATCGTAGGTGAGAGTATGAGAGCTACCCAGCGATCTCACGTGCAGTACCAGCAGCACAAAGTCTAAAAGCTCAACCCAACTGGTGCCATTCAGCTTATTGAGGGGTGGGAGCTACCCAAATGAACCTCAGGGTAGACACATATCTCGTAGCGTGGAGTCGAGGGTACGGGAGCCAACTGACACATCTCATTTCATTTTTAAAATCAGCATGCTGGCACTATCCCTCCTCGGATAAAATCAAGTATCAAAAGGAATCGGCTCAAGATGCTATGTGTGTATGCAAGACAGTATCAGCTTACAAACAGCACATATAATCAAACATAGGCAAGTTAGAAAATCATCATAAAAAGCACGGCTACGCAGACTCAGCTCACAGCTAGCACATAATACACAACAGTCAGCTCACGCTGGAAATATTCTCATGCTTATGTCAAAGATGTTAATATAAGCTCAATCCGTACCTTAAGCAGATCCTGGTACAATACCTCAGCACAGCTTACGGCTAACAGCAGAACACACTCTTAGCTCTGCTCAAGTCTCGGCCAATAGCTCAAGGCCAGCAGCTTACGGCAAAAACCACAAGAAAGGCTCTAATCTACCAAGATACCTAAGAATCAGCTCTGCTTAATCTTACGCAGCTCACGGCCTAAAGCCTCACAGTTCAGGACAACTACGTCTAACCAACAGAGTACTAACCACCTCAAGGGAAATGCTAACAACAGAAGCTAACACTAGCAGAACACGGTTACCTGAACTGGAGATCAAATCTGCTGAAAATAGCGAAACCTAGATCATGCAGCTCCTCAGCTTTCCTTCGTCCAGCCTCCTCCCGACTCCAAATTGGTACAAGAACATCGGTCTTGAAGAGGGGTTTCCAACCGAGGTACCCTCACTCAAATCTGACCGCCCAATCTTCGGAAATCTGGAAAACACTAGGTCGATGAACAGTAACCACGAGGGTTTGGAAGATATATGTCGGGAACAATCGGGAGAGGATAAGAAGTGTATATTCTAAAAATAACTAAGTGTTGGTCAACGTTCAATAATTATATACATGCTCCCAGCTTATAGCTAAAGTATAGTCAAACCAGCTCAGGCCTCTCCACTGTACCAGCTTGGGTACGCAGACACCAAAAACCATATGGCGCTCCAATCAAATCAGCTCAGATCATCCAGCTCGCACATAGACAGAACTCATAGAGTTGTTCACCTCTAAGATGGTATCCCCAAACCATCTCGCGGCAGAAACTCAAACCAGCATGACAAAGTAGTCCAGCTCAGAGTTGTACCACTCAGACCAGCTAGTGCCTGATCTGATCTATGCCAAACCCGAAGTTACCAATAGCTTACACCTAGAGCCGTCAAAACGGGCCAGGTCCATCGGGTTAGCCTACCCCGCCATAAAAAATAAGTGGGGCGGGCTACTAAAATCATAGCCCGTCTGGAGGTGGGCCTAAATGGGCTGGCCCGTTTGGGTCGCGGGTTGTGGCGGGGTGGGGCGGGTTGGCCCGCGGGTCGTGGAAAAAAAATTCTTAAATATTATATAATTAATATTCTTTCAATTTATCATCATATTTGGTTAAAAATTATATCACACATCCTTATTCATGTATGGTTTGTATATGATGAATTAGTTTTAAAAATTTGAAAGATTTAAAATGATTTATATGTCGATTCGGTTGATAAATTTTTGAAAATCTAATTTATTTTTATTGATAAATCCAATTTTAATTGAATTATTTTGAATGTGTTATGTTTTTCTTTAAATTCTAATATTACATATTTTGTGTAAGGTTTGAATACAAAATTCTCTCGAATTATTTATATATAATTTATGTAGGTTATATTTTGGCGGGTTGGCCCGCGAGCCCTTTGACAGTACTACTTACACCAATATCCTAAGTTGATCGCTAACAGTTCACAAGATACAATCCAGCTCAGTGCTCAAACTTGCTGTCCAGCTCGAAACTAATCTGTCCAACCAGCTCACACCAAAACTGTGAGACCCGAAAGATTAGTGGAGCAATTAATAAAATTAATTTGGATAATTAATCGAGTGATTGGCATAGACCAGATTGGGAGTGAGCTGGTATGTGCGTGGAACATCTCTGGGCTAGTTGTCGTGGAACGGTCCGAGCTAGATGTTTGGATTTCTTATTAATTGTTGTCGCAAGCTATTCTGGGTACTCAAAGTCGGATATCCTGAGCGTGTAGCGAAGCAACGTCGGTTTGGAGAAACCAGCTTTGAGGAGCGCAATCTGGTAGTACTGTGCGAACCAACACGGTTCGTGGTTTTAGTGTAGACTGGCATGATTCATGGGAGAGCTGAAAGTGTGCGAGCTGGTCTTCTTGCGGGTGATCTGGTTTTCCCGAGCTGGTACGGTGCGACGTTGCTTAGGTGATATCAGCTTAGACTCTAGCTGGATGGTACGCGTGTGAGAAATTAAGCTAATTAATCGCGTTTTGGTATAGACCAGATTTGGCGTGAGTAGATCTGGGTTAGGCCAGCTTTAAGTTGGTATACTTGATTAACGTAATCGGGTCTCTATATTTGTGTATTGGAAACAGCTCTGGATATTCATGGAGTTCTGCGGAGTAGTGAGCAGATCTGGGAGTTGAGAAGTGCTAGTTGGTGACTTCGGCTTTGACGTTGGTTGATGGTAATCAAGGCTAGAGGTAAAATATGGTTGCCGCAAAGTATTCGGAGAATGTTGGTTGAATATTCTGTGCGGGTAGAGAAACGCTGTCGTTTGGGGGAAACCAAACTTCAGATGCACAAGTTGTTAGTGCTGTGTGAACCGGCTTGGTTCGAGGGTTTTGTGTAGACCGGTTTCAGGTTATCTAGACCGGAAGGCAGTGCGACGTCGTTTTGGGTATTAGCGAGCGCTGGTTAGTACTTGTGTGAGATCTGGTAATTCAGATCTGGATTGCGGTGTGACGCCGTTTAGGGATAGCAGATCTGGTGCTAGCGGGATGACGTGTACCAGTTGGAATAATGGATTTCTGTGCGACGTCGTTTTGAAGGAAGTTCAGATCTGTTTTAGCGTAAGGTTTAGATCTGGAATGGTACTCAGATCTGAGTGGGTATCATCTTTGAGCCTTTGTTGTCGGTGGCTAATGTTCATCAGATTTGGGAGACTTAAGTTATATATATAGAGGACTTTGACTCTGGTCTCGCCATTATCTTTTCCCGACACTTAGAAGATATTTCTTCCCATAAGCTTACTCTGTCGCGATATCCTAGCCACTGTTCACCGAACCTTATCTTCTTCGATTTTCGGCGGTAGACATCTTCGATTGAAGCAAGAGTGGTAGCGTTGGACTCCCTTGCTAAGACCGTTCTTTCCATACCTATTTCGAAGACTTGGGTTTAGCCTGGAGAGGATAGCAAAGGAAGCTACTTTGTGTAGTCTGTTAGCATTTTAGCAGATTTTCTTTTCCGTTCAGGTAACGCTTTGAGTAAGCGATAGATCCCTCCCTTATGCTTCATTTAGAACTATCTTTTGTACTAGAAGGGTAGGGCAGAGCTGGTTGAGCTCGTAGCTCCCAGTTAGAATTTCTGTGCTTTGCGTCCCTGAGCTAGTTGTTGTTATTGGTATATCAGGTTTCAGATCTGAGTGCTCGAGACCTCGTTGTGGTAATTGTAGCTCAGAAGTGAAGGTACAGATGTGAGCTTTTAATTACAGCGTTGAGATGGACTTGTGTATAAATGAGTTGTGCTGTTATGTCGAGCAGTGTGTATGCGGTGATTCCTGTGCTGTTGCTTGCATCTGTTTGTATATGTTATCTTCCAAGCTGTTATTTTTCATACACTCATGTCATGTTATTCTGCTCATTCCTTTGCGAGCATTTGTTAACAGCCTGCTGTGAGATCCTCTGATCTGTTGTTGTCTGCTTTGAGCTAAGCCTTGTTGACAGGATGCGTGTGATTTGAGCGCTTGGGTAACTCCCAATTCTCTCACATGTGATATGGCCTTTCAGCTTTAGCTCGTGCTGGTTTCCTTGTGATTGAGCATGGCAGCTCCCATTTCTCTCACATGAGTTGCGGCAATTCCTGATCTGTTTGTGTTTGGAACCATGTATGATCGAGCGCGTGGGTAGCTCCAATTCGCTCATACATCGGGTGACCATTCCTGTTCTGTTGACCAGCTGCATACAGTTCTCTTGGATCCTTTGAGCTCCCTGTTCTCATGTATCGCATAGAATTTAAAACTTGTTCTATCTGCATGTTGTTTTATGTTTGCTCTCCGTACTGGGGTTTGACCTCTGTCCCTCTGGGGCTGGATTGTTTTGTTTGCCTGTGTTGTTCAGGTTATCCAGGTTTCTCAGCTGGTCATGGAGATAGTCCAGCTGGAGGTGCCCCGGGAGGTGGATAGAGTGTTCCAGTTATGTATATTATTTATATTAGGCAGCAAATAAGTCTCCGTGGAATACCCCGTGAGGATGTAAAGTTTTATTGCTGATTTGGGATGTACCCTGTTAGGGAGTCATTCTATGCTTGTATTTGTTATTGTATCTGCTGTTGTTGGTTTTCGGATGTTGTAAAACCAATATCTTAAGTATCAATGTATTTTAAAATTATGTTTTCTAAGTCAGGCCAAAGTGAAAAATTTTAGCCACATTTTAAATGCTTCCGTAGTTGTTGATTGCGTGATTATTATCTGTATTGTGCACCGGACCTGACATTTTTGGTATCAGAGCTTAAACTGGGATTAGCTCGAATTCTTTTGATCACACTTGAGTCTAGGCACTTTTTTGCGTGTTGCATCAACTTGTCTATGTGCTATATTTGCTGTGTGATCTTACTGTACTAGTGTTTGCCTAGATGCCGCCTAGACGTAGGGGTAGAGGTACCAGGCAGATTCAGGCAGAATCTGAGGGTCAGAATGAGGAGATACAGCGTAGTATTCCTGGTCGTAGGTGTGCTGGGCAGCTTGATGATGAGGTAGATGTTTTGGCTGCCCGTGTAGACAATATGGAACTAATCATGGCGAGGTTTCAGCGTATGAATCCTCAGACGTTTGATGGAGACGATAGTAGTTCCGATGCGGAGTCCTGGCTGCAACACATTACTGGACTGTTTGACCGAGTGCGTTATGATGATGAGCGCATATTGAGTTTGATGACGTTCCAACTGAGGAAGCACGCAGAGCGCTGGTGCAGAGGTGCTTCCTGAACTCTTGAGGAGACTTGTGCCGGCATTACTTGGGATAGTTTATGCACGGATTTCTGCTAGGAGTATGTTCCGAAATCTTATGTGAATGCTCGGGAGCGTGAGTTTGACAACTTGGTTCAGGGAACCATGTCGGTGGAAGAGTATGCTCGTAGGTTTTCTTCTCTTCTTGCCTACGTTCCTCATGTGTCTGGCCGGGAGAGGGAGAAGAGGAACCGTTTCTTGGAAGGGTTTAACGAGGACCTGTATTCCTTGGTGTTGGCGAGTTCACCTACCAGTTACGCGGATGGGGTGGACAAGGCAATGGACATAGAGGAAGGGTTGAGGAACCGCAGGTCTCGGGTTCAGCCTCAAGCAGCCCAAGGTTCACGTCCCAATGTCCCAGGGGCGCAACCTCCTCAGTTTCCCCAGTCATCTCAGTAGCAAGCCCAGCAGTCAGTGCAACAGTCTGGATGGCACAGGTTTAGGCCTCGTGGCCATCAGTTCAAGAAGAAGCAGGGTTTAGTTCTTCTGGCTCGGGTAGTTAGAGCAGCAGTAGTAGTCCTAGGGCTACCTTTTGTGGTCAGTGTGGAGGCTGACACCCCTCGATGCAGTGTATCGGGCTTCAGGGTGCTGGCAACATTTGTTGGCAATATGGACTTTTTGCGAGAGTGTGTCCATTGGCTGGATCTCAGCACATCGCTGCCCCATCGTAGGGTCGTCCTGGTGGGTCATCTAGAGGTCGTTCTTTTCCTGTTCCACAGCCGAGGGTAGGGGAAGCTCAGTATAGGCCGTTCTAGCAGCCTGGTCCTTCACGGTTTGGACAGTCTTCCTAGCCCCAGTTCTCAGGACCTCAGCATGCCCAGGTGAATGCCATGACTAGGGAGAAAGCGGAAGGCACGCCAGGAGGAATGATTGCAGGTACTTGTATTGTCTTTGATTTTCCTGCACATGTATTGTTTGATACTGGAGCATCACATTCATTTATAGTTGATGCATTTGTGCTTGAGCAGGGTTTTCATACCACTTCCTTATGTGATGTTGTTTCTGTTGCGACTCCTGTCGGCGCGAGCCTATACTCCCAAGAGATTTTGTTGAATGGCATTCTTAGGTTTGGTGAGAATGTGTTAATAGAGAACCTGATTCGGTTAATGATGTGGGATTTTGATTGCATTGTGGGAATGGATGTGTTTTCGAGTTTTAGGGCCACCGTGGACATGTGGGATTTTGATTGCATTGTGGGAATGGATGTGTTTTCGAGTTTTAGGGCCACCGTGGACTGCTTCCATGGCGTTGTGCATTTTCAGCCCCAGTTTGGCGAGAAGTGGAATTTCTATGGCCACGATTCCCAGTCGAAGATTCCCTTGGTCCCTGCCATGGGATGTTTAGCCTGTTGTCGCTAGAGAACTCTGGTTTTATGATTTATGACCTTGATGTTTCCCGAGAATCGCGGATAGAGTTGAGCGATTTTCCGATTGTTCAAGAGTTCCCTGATGTGTTTCCGGATGAGATTCCTGGATTCCCACCGAGACGAGAGATTGACTTCAGCATAGAGTTGGTGCCAGGAACAGCCCCGATTTTGAGAGCCCCTTACCGATTGGCGCCAGCTGAGTTGAAGGAGCTCAAGGATCAATTTTGTGATCTTTTGGATAAGGGATTCATAAGGCCGAGTATGTCGCCTTGGGGAGCTCCGATTCTCTTCGTGAAGAAGAAGGATGAATCTATGAGGATGTGTGTGGATTTTCGGCAGCTGAATAAAGAAACGATCAAGAAAAAGTATCCTTTGCCGAGGATTGATGACTTGTTTGATCAGCTGCAGGGATCGGCAGTGTACTCTAAGATTGATCTGCGATCAGGTTATCATCAGTTGCAGATCAGAGACGCTGATGTGTCAAAGACGGCTTTCTGGACTAGATACGGGCATTATGAGTTTCTGGTGATGCCGTTTGGATTGACGAATGCTCTTGTTGTCTTCATGGATTTGATGAATCGTGTCTCTAGTGAGTACATCGATCATTTTGTGATTGTCTTCATAGATGACATCTTGGTGTATTCGAAGAACTTCAGGGAGCACAAGGAACACCTGAGATTGGTGTTGCAGAAACTGAGAGACTCACAGCTTTTTGCGAAGTTCAGTAAGTGTGAATTCTGGTTGGATAAGGTAATCTTTTTGGGTCATGTCATATCTGCAGAAGGTATCTCGGTGGATCCTAGTAAGGTCGAAGCAGTTCTTAAATGGGAACGACCTAGAAATTTTTTAGAGATCCGCAGTTTCTTGGGTTTGGCTAGCTACTATAGACGTTTCATTGAGGGTTTTTCTTCGATAGCCAAGACGATGACGCAGTTGACCCAGAAAGATATAAGATTTATGTGGACAGATGAATGTGAGTCAAGTTTCCAATTGCTCAAGGAGAAGTTGACCATTGCTCATGTTTTGGCATTGCCTTCAGATTCAGGTGGTTATGTTGTTTGCTCTGATGCTTCTCTAAATGGATTGGGTTGTGTGTTGATGCAGAATGGTCGAGTCATTGCGTATGCTTCTCGTCAGTAAAACCGCATGAGACTCGATACTCAGTTCATGATTTGGAATTGGCAGCCGTGGTCTTTTCCTTGAAAATTTGGCGCCATTATCTGTATGGCGAGCAGTTTGTGGTCTATACGGAACATAAGAGTCTTCAGTATCTGTTTCCTAGTCAGATTTGAACATGAGACATCGTAGATGGATGGAGATGCTTAAGGATTTTGATTGTGAGATCCAATATCAACCTGGGAAAGTGAATGTAGTTGCTGATGCATTGAGAAGAAAAGCTCAAGTGTCTATGCTTGCTTCGTTGTAGATCTTGAAGGTTCATGAGCATCTAAGCACTACTGGTTGGCGTTTCTACCCAGGTGAGGATTATGTGGTGGTGTCATCTTTTCAAGTTGAGCCACAGATTGTTGCGAATATTAGAGCATCTCAGAGAACAGATCCACATATCCATGAGCTGAAGCTGAAGACTCGAGCTGGACAGTTACAGGATTATTCTGTCACGTCTGATGGCTGTTTGAGGTTTTGTGGCAGGTTGGTAGTGCCAAATTTGATTGATTTGAAGGACGAGATCTTGATAGAACCACACTGTAGTAGACATAGTGTCCATCCTGGTGCAAGGAAGATGTAACATGCCTTGAAGCCGCACTACTGGTGGGCAGGTTTGAAGAGTGATGTTGCTGATTTTGTTGCGCGTTGTCGGAACTGTCAGCAAGTTAAGGCAGAAATGATGAGACCTGGTGGTTTATTGCATAGTTTAGAGGTGCCCCAATGGAATTGGTATCACATAGCTATGGATTTTGTAACCCATTTGCCTCGTTCCAACAGAGGTTGTGATGCTATTTGGGTTGTTATATACACACTTTCGAAGTCTGCTCATTTCATTCCATACAGTATGACGCATTCTTTGAAGAATATGGCTAAACTGTACATAGATTTCGTGGTGCAATTGTATGGAGTGCCTGTGTTCATTGTTTCAGATCGAGATCCGAGGTTTACTTCCAGATTTTGGAAGAGTCTGCAGGCAGCTTTGGACACCAGATTGGCTATGAGTACTGCCATCATCCCCAAACAGATGGCCATCTGAGAGGACTATCCAGATTTCGAAGGATATGCTGAGAGCTGTTGTGATGTATTTCAGTGGTAGCTGGCAAGATTCGCTGTCTTTGGTTGAGTTTTCCTATAATAACAACTATCAGGTTACAATTGTAATGTCACCATTCGAAATTGTATGGTAGGAAGTGCAGATCTCCAATTTGTTGGGAAGAAGTTGGGGAGAAGCCGCTGTCTTCTCCAGAATTTGTGCAGCAGATGAGAGATAAAGTAGATCTGATTAGACAACGTATGAAAGCTGCACAGGATCGCCAAGCCAGTTATACGAACCGCAGGCGTAGACCTCTAGAATTTCATATTGGAGATCTGGTATTCTTGAAATTTTCTCCTTTTAGAAGTGTTATGAGATTTGGTCTCAAGGGAAAGTTAGCTCCTCGTTATGTTGGACCTTATGAGGTTGTGGAAAGGATTGATCCTATGGCTTATCGTTTGTTGTTGCCACCAGATCTGTCCTCATTACATGATGTGTTTCATGTATCTATGTTGAGGAAGTATGAGCCAGATCCTTCTCATGTGTTGTGAACTGACGAGGTAGAGCTGGATCGGACTTTGAGCTATGTTGAATATCCCTTGCAGATTTTGGACAGAAAGGAGAAACATCTTAGGAACAAGACCATTCCTTTGGTGATGGTCCATTGGAGCAAACACGGTAGAGAATAAGCTACGTGAAAGTTAGAGGAGAAAATGCAACGTGAATGGCCTCATCTATTTGAGTAGATCTTTCACTGACTCCAGTAGCTAGTTTGTTTGTTGTTGTTTTGCCCAGTTATCTTGAATTCTTGGGTAGTAGCATCTTGTTGCTGTTGGGGATCCGGATCACGCCCCCCGGCGAGGCAGCGGAAGAACAGAAAATATACAGCCGGGAGACGATCAATACGATAATAACAAAACAATTGTCATACATAGGGTGTTCAAAACACTACCTTTCTGGCACTTGTGCCTGGCTCCAACCGTAGTTACAATAACGTCGGCTCTTCTCGGTAGATTGCGGTAGATATCGCCAATCCGGTCCACGACCGGATACGAGACTCCTTCAGGCAGCGGAAGAACAGAAAATATACAGCCGGGAGACGATCAATACGATAATAACAAAACAATTGTCATACATAGGGTGTTCAAAACACTACCTTTCTGGCACTTGTGCCTGGCTCCAACCGTAGTTACAATAACGTCGGCTCTTCTCGGTAGATTGCGGTAGATATCGCCAATCCGGTCCACGACCGGATACGAGACTCCTTC
>KQ993867.1:115095-133513 GCA_001598015.1 Dorcoceras hygrometricum
GTTGTATTTTAAATTATATGTTTAAAACCGTCGGGCCTAAAAGCGAAAATTTTACCCACTTTTTGATAGCTTCCGCATTTGTTTATCTGTTGTGAGCACGAGGCCTGACAAAACTTAAAACGATTTTGTAGCACGGATAAAAGATGCAAGAGATTCAGCTTTGGTGAGATAGATTTAAAACTGAAAGAAGTCTCCAAAGTCGAAAGAATGCTACTGTTAAGATTATATATGCAGACTGTAGAATAAATAATAAACGAATAGCAGATTTTCTTCCATCTCTTTCCAGCTTTGGCCTCATAACCAAATCTGAATTTCTTGGCATACACACAGATCTCGTGAAATCTGAGTCAGCTCGTCAGAAGAAATATTACCGCATTTTCTTTTGGAAAGTGCTCTGTAATTCGAAGATTATTACTCCCCCTGTCTTTATATAATGAAAGCTGAAATCATTTTAAAACACCAGCTGACATTTTTCCGCACAAAAAGAAAATTTATAAAAAAAATGCATGTTTCAAGAACAAACAGCTCTGATACCACTTGATAGGAAATGATCAGATCTCACAGGGAACCTATGGCCGAAGGGCCATGAGATCTGATCAGATAGGATTGAGGTGCAATACCTCGGTGTTCTTGAAACAAATTAGCACCTAGAACAGATCTGATTGGCAATGAAATACCAAGCGGAATTATCCTTAACTGAATCCTGATTTTAAAAATTCGATAAACGGATTTGAAGCAGATGCTATGCGTGTATGCGGAAAGCTTAAATTACTCATCTTATGTTTCTGGAAATTCGGATCTCAAATCCTACGTCTCCCCTTCTTCCAAATCTGGAAGGCATCCACTAGAAGATTTGATCCGCAGACCCGATCAGCTTTGGTACTTATCCACTGCCCAAAGCTGAACTCCTAGACTCTACACCAACTCTCAGGCTGTGTTCATGCAACTCTATGAACTTCTTTAACGTCTCTGTTCAAAGACTACAATCACTAAGTTTAACGTCTTCGTGTCAAGACAGATTTGGTGTTTGGTTTGTGATTCACTCAACTATTCTAATCAGCTATCAGCTATTATGTGAGTGAATCTCTGTGTGTGTGAGATTTATAGTGTAAGCTCAACTTTCGAATATAAAATCTCACACAACTAGGAAGTGCTTCTAGAAAGCTAAATACAGCTCAACAGTTGACTGCTACAATAAGCTCCTCAGATCTAATAGTCGACTGCTTCGCCTCTCTGTTTTTCTTCCTTTTTTCTCTCTCAACCTCCTGCATCTTCATCAGTTTTCTTGTATAAATAGCCTCCCACTTTGATATAGACACACATTTCTATCCGTTAAAAAGCTTCTGCAGTATTCTGACATTGTATGTACCTTTCGTCCTTTTATTGCACATGGGTAGGTGTGGCTATTTAATGCATTTCATCTTTTTGTGAACTGTGGTGACAATACGTCAGTTTGAATTTCCTTATTCAAACTGAGTTTGTTCAACTGCTTTGATCCTTCAGATCTGATACAGACTTTATTCAAATCTATTTGTATATCAGCTCAGATTCCTTTGTTTTGCTTCCGTTGATCTCAGATCTGATTTTTCTCTTCTTAGCCTATCCAGCTCCGAACTGATCTTATCTTCACATCTGATTAAGCTCTAAGCTGATCTTCTCTTCTTGTCTTTTCCTGCTCGCTTCCGATCTGGTCTGCTACAGTGTCAGATCTGGTCAGCTTTGACTGGTTATGTTCACTACTCGGATCTGGTCAGTGTTATCCCCTTCGAAATGGTGCAACGAGCAAGACTCACGTCTATGCCGTGACTGAGCTGCTTTTTGGCCAAATTCCTTCGTTTGGGCCTCCGAAATCATGTTTTTCTTCTATACTTCGCAACTCAGCTAAGCTAACTATAGAGTGTTCATCTTCGACAATCTTGGTCTGCTACATTATCGGATTCTCATGAGACCTAGTTCAGTTCCAGTATCAGATCTGGTTCAGCTCACTGCTGCTCAGCTGATTAGTCTCTATGTCAAACCTGAACATCTCAATTAAAATGTTATTAAATAATCAGCAGGTTTTGTGTAGTTCAAATTCAGATTCTGATCTGTAAACACAGATCCAACAAACCAGCTCACGGAAAACTTAGACCAGCTTGCAGCCAAGCTGATCCCTATCAACCCAATCCTTAAGTTGTAAAATCTCTACTAATAAATCATCAATCATCTATGAATATCAGTGCTTAAAACCATGCTTCAAACCAACGATAATCTCCACTAAAACCCGAACAGCTTGTATCATCAGCTTAGCACAAAATCTTGGACTAGCACGCATCTAAGCTGTTCCCTTCACCGTTAGCTCACCAAGCTGATAGATCTCTAAAGTTAATCGTTACTACGATCTGATTAACTCGATAATTACCATCTGCATGCAGGATCAGCTTGCATCTGATCTGGTCCATCTCGCGTAACTACCCAACATGCTTCTAAGCTGGATTTCACAAGCTATGTATCCAGCACACTCAGCAAGGATACAATTCTCTAGCAACCACATTCAGATTTCACTCCTAGATGATCCATCTCAACCGATGCTCCCTAAGCTGATTAATCTGGATTAGTTAATCACTGGGTAGTTCTCTCATGAGTCTTCAATTGCCTACAAGCGTAGGCAATCACCCTTCTATCTTGGATCAACACAGCACCAGATCCAGCTTTGACGCATCAGTGAAGAGAACATAATTACCTTGTCCAGAGGGCATGGACAAAACAGGGGCCTCTAAAAAAGCTTGCTTCAGCTTATAAAAACTCAATTGGCACTCAGGGGTCCAGTCTACTTAACATGCTTCTTGGTTAAGGTCGTCAATGGAACTGTTATCTTTGAAAAAACTTTGATAAATCGCCTATAGTAACGTGCGAGACCTAGAAAGCTATGAATCTAAGTCACACTCTTAGGTACAGGCCATTCCCAAACTGCTTCCACTTTCCCTGGGTTGACTTGTAGTCCGTCCTTAAAAATCACATGACCAAGAAAAACAACCTTCTCCAGCCAGAACTCACACTTTCTAAACTTAGCAAAGAGCTGTTTATCCCGCAAAATTTTCAATACTATCCTAAGGCTGATTCGATTGCTCTTCTCTGCTCTTAGAGTAAACAAGAATTTCGTCTATGAACACTATCACGAACTGGTCCATGAAAGGTTGGAACACTTTGTTCATCAAGTCCATGAAAGCTTAATGTGCATTTGTTATTCCAAAAGACATAACCAAAACTCGTAGTGACCATAGAGTGTCCTGAAGGCAGTCTTGTGGATTTCTGCTTCTTTGATCTTCAGCTGATGGTACCCATATTGGAGGTCTATCTTAGAAAACACTGCTGCTCTCTGTAGTTGATCAAACAGATCTTCAACCTTGGAAGGGGATACTTGTTCTTTACAGTTAGATTATTCAGCTCTCTGTAATCTATGAATAATCTCATACTACTACCTTTCTTCTTCACGAACAGCACAGGGGATCACCACGGAAAAGTACTTGGTCAAATGAAGCTTTCGTCCAGTAGATCTTGGACTTTTTCTTTCAATTCTTTCATCTCTATAGGTGCGAGCCTATATGGTGGTTTAGAAAAAGGGGTTGCATTAGGCACCAGCTCACTCGCAAATTCCAATTCCCGATCTGTTGATCGACCAGTGATGTCATCGGGAAATACTTTTGGGAATTCGTTCACTACCTCTACTTATGACATCTTGGGTCTCCCTTCTTTTAGCATAGAGGAACTACCCAAAAATCCTTGACAACCCTTTCTTAAATAGATCTGGGCCTTCAAAGCTAAAACCAGACGAGGAACTCTCCTACCTTGGATAGCTTCAAACTAGAATTGATTTCCTCGGGGTGGTTTAAATCCTACAACCCTTCGCTTAAAATCAATGATCACTCCATACTTGATTAACCAATCCATACCCAATATCAAATCAAACTCAGGCATGGGTAACACGATCAATCAGCAGATAATAAATACCCTTGTAGCCTAAGACATGATACGAAATATGATATTAGTAATAGTTCAGGTTGGATGGGTAATTTCTCAACAAAAGAAACTGAAAACGAATGGGTTGCACCTGAGTCTAACAAAGAGTAGAAGTTTTGCCAGAAATGATAATCTTACCTGTAACTACAGTGGTACTGTGTTCATCAGTTGAGACAAGTAAACTCTATTTCTTGCTTTACTCGGGAAAGCATATTAAGTTTCTTGCATATTCTTAGCACTTTATCATGTTTTACGAAAGATTGTTTTTCCAGAATAAATATGATATTTTTATGTTTAAATATGGTTCGCAGATGTTTAATTCATGTTTACAGAAATGTTTTTCATAAGAAGTTGAGTCGGTTTCTGGAAAATAATGGGAGTTTCTGTAAGTAGCTTACAAGCAGCTTACGAGTTTATGTTTCTTGATGTTTCCTTAGATATTTTTGTATTGCTTCAGACTAAGGAAATCTTCTAAGTTGTTAGTTGTTATTGATTTAAGTTTACGATCTGTTTATTTTTTCTGAGCTGAATTAAGTTAGCAAGCTGTTATTTCTTTGAGCTATTTTGAATTCGTAATCTGATTTCATTGTCTAAGCTGAGTTGACCTTTTTTAACCATCATAAATCAGTATGATCATTTAAGTTGTGTTTAATTTCCATAATCTGAGTTGACCAAATAGCCCAAAGCTGATCTTCTATTCTGAGCTGATTTATGCTCGCGATCTATTTTCTACTCTGAGCTGAGTAGATTCATCTTAGGTCCACTCTAAACTGATACTATAATCTTACATTTAATTCTTCATTCCATTAGCTTTGATTTGAAGGTATAACGTTGATCTGTTCAAAGCTATATAAAATTTCTAGAAATAGTTTCAGCTTAGAGATCTGCTTCTCATTACTCGTATCTATCGCCTGAGCTGATTCCAGTTTACTTCTTAAATTTAATTCTTATGTAATCACAGTAGATTTCGAACAATTAAAAGAGTTTTATAGAAGCGAACCATATATGTAAAGCGATCGAAAAGCAGTTTAAATAAAGTTTAAAGTGAATTATGACAAAGATAACAGACAGTCAGCCTAGGAAGGGTGAGGACGCTAGCTGACAAATCGGTGTGCCCATTCATAGGAAGGATAACGATTATGGGTTGACGAACCTATATACACCTTCATATAGTACAGTTTGATATTTATTCCCTAGTTCCTGATTTCAGATGATAGCTTGATCAAGCGACAATGACCTAAGGAGAGCTTCTGCGCCATAATTCAACAGAAAATAAGAACTGAGAACAGGGTTGTTTACAACCGCAGTATTTGAGAAAAGTTTATGCTTTAAAGTTACTTCCTTTTTCAGTTTACAAGTTTTGTTATTTTATAGCTTATCAACTTTATTTTACACTTGTACGGCATGCCTTCGTTATATCCAGGTTCGCTTGTTGAGCCTCTAGGTCATTAGTTTTTTTAATGCAGGTGATGAGATTTAGACAGAGTTGGATGGTGCGAGCTGGATCAGATTGGGGTGTTTATCGTGGAAATTCGTTTCCGTGATGTTTCAGTTTACGGTATTTTTGTTGTATAGAATATTAGATACAGTTTTGAACAATCCAGATTACTTCACCACTTATTCCATGTAATCTGAAATTTTATCTTTCTATATATATATATATATATCTACAAGTTCAGCGGTTATATTTTGCCTCGACAAGATTTCTGATCTGTTTTATATTACGTGATCTGAAAATTTTAATAAGGTTGCAAATCAGTCGAGAACAAGCTATTGTATTTAAATTTGCACCTTCCTAGTTTATTTAATTAGAGTTTTTGGATCGGGTCATTACAATGAGGCTCCTGACTGTGATGAGAAAACGAGATCTGAACCAGTTTTGGAGCAATAGACTCAAGATCCGGAGCAAAGGGCTTCAGATCAGATAGAGTAGCGACAAGCTCCAATAGATATAGAGGAACCACAGGTTCCAGCACAGGATACTATACAAAACGATGGGACGAAGCCGTGTGTTGATCTGAGGGCAACAACGGATTATCGATAATCCCCTGCGTTACAACTACACCGACATCCAGTCTAGAATCCGTAGTGCAAAGCTTAATGAAGAAGGTGGAAATCCTTCATGGTGTCTTGCGAGGTCTGCAAGTGCAACAATAAAAAACTCAGCTTGAACTGATGAAGCTCAAGGATCGCATGCCATCTCGACTGACCAGGTTTGAATAATCTCTCCTGGAGAACCAGTACTCACTCTATTTTGATCTAGCTAAGGAGTTGAGTAACACAAAGCAGGAAACTTTCTAGTGGAATAGCTGCACTCAATTCTCAGATGTCTGAAATCGTAGCTTGGTTAAAGGATGGTAATTCCAAAAATGGGAAAAGCAGTCAGAGGAGAAGTTAAAAGAATTTTCTCTGACTCAGATGTTGTGTTTGGTTGGTGCTGGATATAGATTATGTACATATACATAGTGTGCATAGATATAGATACATATTATGAACAGATACAGAGTGTATACGGATAAGGATACAATTATACAGATACACAGTATAAAGTCCCATTCTTTATTCTTTTGTAGAAACAGAGAAGAAGTGCAAATAAGAGCTTAACTGGAAACCAGATTGGGACTTTAGAAGTCACTGAGAAGCCAAATTAGGAATTCATGTAGGAAACATGAGTCTAGTCTTTGTATATAGGTTGCAAAGCTTTAACAGATACGAGCATCAGTAAACTGACTGGTGTCATTTTACTTTAAAGCAAAATGTTCTTCTTAGGATAAGTGAGTATGGAGCAAAGGATAGTGACGCAGATCTCGGCTTGTAGGGTTGACGTAGTTGCACCCTCGAAGAAGATTTGATGCTCCACAGTTCGTCTCAGTTTCATAAAGAATCCACGGACAAGCTTCCGTCCTGTTCTTGTATTTCTTAATCAGTTGATCATAAGAATCTATAGAAGCAAGAACAGGAAAATACGGTATTTGCAAGAGCTTATTTTCAAAGCATCTCTTTCGTGTGATTCTAAATAGAGTTATGCTACTTGGTGTCATTTCAACGATACACAAAGGAATTCTTGACACTTTGCACCACTTTATATTATCTTTCAACGCTTTTCTGGAGAAACCCATCCCTCGACTATTTTTCAAAGCTCCAGTACAGAGTATATAACAATATGAGGATGCAGATTTGGTTTGTATGATAATAGCCAGCTAAAGAGAAGCTTAAATAGAAATTTTTCTACGTATTCAGCTCTGAGTTTTGTCATCACAAAAAAGGGGGAAATTATTGGGAAAATATTCTAAGTTTTGGTGAAGATAGATATCAGTTCAAAGGCTAAGAAGTGTCAACTTAGTTTATAGAAAAGTTCAGATCATATCGGGCTAAGTAAGGACCACTTAGATTTTGGATCAGTTCAGAAGGACAATCACATCAGAGATGGTAGGAGCTTTGTGACCAGGTTGATACAGATCATAGCATGTTCCACCGAGTGTCTTCAAGCCCAAGAACATGTCAGATCCGAACGGAGCTTCGAAGCAGATCAAGAGCAAAACAGAGTATGTGGAGCTTCGTAGATCAAATCAGGTTCATATCAGATCAGAATGAGAGTGTACATAGCAGTCATCGAGGCAATGACTTGACAAAAGGAGTGTAGAACATATGCTTTTCAGCATAATATTAGATGTGTCAGAGTCCAGCTATCAACAAGACTTGCTACTTTGAGAAAATATTTAATGGAGCAGTACGGATCAAAGTACGATCAATAAATTCTCATGAAATGCATGAACAAGGATTCAAGAATGTGCCTACCTGATACATTTATTACCGTTTGAATCCTGAGATTATAAAAGGAAGATCAAGTGCAGATGACACACATGGAGAACATACGACCACGACAACTGCACTTGCAAATTTTTTATTTTATCAGAAGATTGTATTTCATTGTTTTTCAGTTTAAATCTTTTGTAAAGTATTTAGCTGATACACTAGGATTTTGTACAAAACATATTATATAGTTAAAAGCATTTTTGAACTTGTTTTCACAGCCTGTGTGTTTTACTAGAGTTTCTACAGCTTGTGTGCTGTTTGCCGAGTGATACTAGGAGTTTCGAATCTGGTGCTGCCTAAATGAGTGGATTAGATACTATGTATTCTACATAAAATTCTTCTAGTGGAAATCCTTCCAGTTTGGAAGAAGATGAGACGTAGAAGCGTTCTTTCGAACTTTCATAAACAAACTCACTCTCTAATTTGTTTTACTATTTCAGCTTGTATGCATTACTCTTTAAGTTTACTTCACGATTGTGATCTTTTCGCATGATAGTACTGGTAGTGCTAAGATGATCTGTTGGTGTTGTGCTGATTGAGTAACGCATGCTGGAGTCAACTTAGAGGAGGCCTAGATGTCCCAAGCTAGAGTCAGCTTAGAGGCCCGCGCTGATCTGATTTCACTGTAGATCTGTTATGGGATACTTAAGTTGTATATAACCAAGTGTTAGCATTTTTTGGCAAACCTTATATCATCGTATTCTTCAGAGCCTGAGTTGATACCCTCAAAACCCTTGTCACTGTACACCCTACCTTCGTATTTTCCCAATGGCCGGAGATCGGTAGCACAGCTTGGAGCAAGGTTGGTACTGATAGAATCCTTTCTCCAAACGTGTATTTTCCCAACCAGTCTTGAGGCCTATGGTTGGCCGGAGTAGGGAACGCAACGATAGTTGAGACGAGCTATTCTTCGCACTCTCCGGTCGTTTGGCTCCTCTGTTCTGGTCTTCGTGAGTTGTAAGTGATAGCTCTTGCCATTAGTTTTATTGAGACCAGTATCATTAATTTTGGAGTAGGGTTGAGCTAGTTCTGAGCTTATGCTCTCGGCCTGGTTCCCAAAGAGCTCTTACCGAGCTGATTTCTTTTGGTTCAAATAGATTTTGATCTATTGTAGTTGTGTTCAGTTCAGGGTGTTCCGATCTGATGATAGGCTTCTCGATCTGTTGGTAATTCTTGTGGTTTCTGCCATGATTTCTCCACCTTGTTCACTGGAATATCAACTCACACGATCTGTTTAGGAGAGTTTGTGTGATCTGTTTTGCCAGTGAGCTTAGCGTGAGGTATTTTTTGGTAAAGTTTCTTGAGGTACGAATGGAACACATATTTACAACTTTCGTAGAGTATGATTTTGCGTTATGTGTTTGCATATGTGTTTTTGCCTGTTTTGCATTTGGCATGTGATTTTGGATATACATGTCATGGCATTGAGCATGTGCATTAATATTGCGCCTTGAGATTTAATTGCCAGCTGTTGCATTGATGCTCTGATTTGAGTTGTACTCTCGTGGAGTGGTGTTGATTTGCACACTCATGATGGAGAGCACTGAGGATGCACCGGGTCGCTCCCGCCCCCTCAGATTGTTGTGGCTTGGATATGTGGTGACAGGTGGTTGTATTGCACCTCTGTTTGCCGTTGAAGACGGACGGGTAGCCTCCGTTACTTGACGATGAGTCACATCTATTTTTCATTGGAACCGCCCAGGTAGCTCCCGAATTCCGATGATGTTGTGTTGCTGTTGACCGCTTTTTGGTTGGCCTTTGGTCTTGGTATCCGCTATGTCTTGTTACCGGACATGCATTGCATGACACGTTTCATATGTCATATGTACTTTGTTTGTTGTTTTATGTTGATCTTCATATTGGCGTTTGACCCCTTCCATTTGGAGCTATTTTGTTTGTGTTGGTGACCATTCCAGGTTATTCATGTAGATCAGATGTGTCAGGTGGAGCATCAGCTAGTTGAGCTCCTTAGGATTTGATCGAGTGTCCCAGTTATTGTATATATATGTATTATCAAGTCATTACCAGGGAATGCTCTGAGTAGTTGTTGAGGTTGTTAATGACTTGATACTGTTGTGGTTGAATTTACATATATATTGTTGTTGTCTGGGAGATTGAATACTTTTTACTCTTTGGCTTTCTGCATGTATTGAGAGCAGGTTAGCTTTGCATGTGTTTGTAAATAGTTTTAAAGAACTAGTATCTATAATTTGAGTATGATATTTTTACTCACTCCTATTGTATCAGGCCAAAATAAAAATTATAACCCGCTTTTAAGCTTTCGCATTTTAATGCTAATTGTGTGCTTAATTTTGGATTATGAGCACCAAGCCAGACAGACTCGATTAGGTGGTTGATCAAGATTCAACTGTAGAAGGGCCATCTCTGCTTAATAACCGAACTATATTCGAAGCCGGAGGCCAAGTCGCCAAAGGTAATAAACTAAACTCCCTATGAATGTCATATAATTGTTTATTGCCTACTTTGAATACGTACGAGCATCTCCAAGCACCGTGACACATTCACAACACAATAAAAAAAATTTAACACTTCTGCTGCGCGTTGGGGGCGCGATCCGGATCCGCCGCACGCCAACAACTTCTTCATCATTTTCACTTGAAGAAGCTTCTGAGCTAGATCTTTTAGAGTCTGAATCTATCCACTTGCGATTGTTTTCTTCCGCTACCAAGACCTTCTGTTTTTACTTCATTGTGAATCACTTCATGTCATTCTTTTCTTTTCTTCTCTCGGCAATCTTCATACTGTCTTCCTTTTTGGGCCTGCTACAATCAAAATATGCCTAATTTTCCACAATTAAAGCACGCTTGATCACCTTCTATATGGTTCCTTTTATTTTGAGGTTGAGTAAATTTAGATTGATGTTTTAGCATATATTTTCCAAAATTCTTAACAAGAAGAGACATAACTTCACTACGTATCTGCTCTACAGATATTCTGTATGATAATTCCTCGTGGATTGTTGGAGTAGGAGTTGTCATAGCGAGTGCTTTGATGGTTTTGGGATGTAGACAGCTCCTCCTCACTTTTGATTCCAGATTCAAACTCGTAAACTTTGAGGTCAAGTAATATATCATAAATCTCAAGCCTGTTAAGATACTTGGTTCTCTCATTTCTATCGTCTTTATATCTGTTAAGATACTTGGATTCTCTCATTTCTATCGTCTTTATATCTCTCATTGGTCAGTGCTCTAATCACTTTTAGAGCAATCTCCCTGTTATTGTTCCTCTCCAAGTCAAGCAAGTTCAATCACCAAGTTACTAAACCGTTCATAAAGTTATAAGAGTCTTCATCTTGATGTTTTCAGGATAATGGCCAGAGTGAGCTTGTTTTCCGTTGTTTGATCGTTTCCATAATATAGCTGGATTAACTGCTCCTAGATCTCTTTTGCGGTAAAACACATTTTGATCTTGCTGAATGTGTTTTTGTCTAGCATTTTCTATAGGATATCTTTTGCCATGATGCAAGTTTGCCTTTTTTAATTCCCGTGGTCCATTCACTCCTCGATTTTTCTATCATCTGTGGAGCTCCATCAGCTACACTAAAGGCAGTACTTTTATCACTTTCATTGGTCCATTGTGATGGCATACTACTTATAATCATTTTGTGAAGCTATATTTGTCTGCATACAAATTTTCAGTCATCAAATTCTTTCTTGGAGAAAATAGGAATTTTATTGAAAGATGTCATTAAAAATAATTTTATATATCAACAATAAAGGACAACTAACTCTGATACCACTTGTTGGGGATCGGGAGGTGTTTAGAGGGAGTGGATGAATACCTCAATATTTTAAAATTTGTTTTTCAATTGATCTTTGTCAATTGTTAATTGACGGAGACGAGTTCTTGAAAATAAATGTGGAATAAATATCTTGAAACTAGTAATATAGGAACCGACATCTAAACCCGATATGTATGGCGACTGACAGTGGGAAAGAAAATAACACAATATATTTATAGATTTTTGGAGACTTAATACTCCTATGTCACTCTTTCTTCATTTGCAGAATGATCGACTACAAAACTTTGGTTTTAACACTTTATAACAGCCCACCTCAGTTGGGAGTTATCCCTTTCCCACACTGAAAACTCCTACCATAGCAACAACCTATGCTTGAAAAGTACAAGCTAAGCCGGTATATTTGTCCTTAGATCACACGAATACAACTACAGCGATTAAAACAAGTGAAAAGTATAAGTAGTTATAGTTATGTATCTCGATTGATCCTCTTGATCTGATATATTAAAGAAATCTAGGAAGTATTAGTAGACATATTGCTTTCCAAGGATTATGCTAAAGTTCTTTTTTGTGCTTATGGATTGCGTGTTAGTCTCTTGATTGGTTGATATGCTCGAGTCTTCAAATCTTCATCTATAAATTGCCAACCTTAATACCCAAAATGTTCGGGTCTAATAGTCTGAGCTTTCCCTTTTAGCTCTGGTGAAGGTAGGTATTAGTATTATCAAATGATGTTTTCCACTTTGAGGCGTGTTAAATAACACTTAATGTTCTTTGTCTGTCATTTAATGTGTTTTGTCCTTTGTAGAAAAACTGGTCTCCTTGTATGTATATTCATATGGTAAAGACTTTAAATATGTAGCTTTGAATGTGATTTGAGAGTATTAAATATCCAGTACATATGTGTTAAGTGAAGTCCGATATCAGCAGTGGTCTTTGTCTTTGGTTTCTTATCCTTCTGCATTCGGTTCTTCTTTCTGTGAATGATTTTCGGTATGTCCATCCGATAGCTAAATCTTTTATACAGTCATCCCGTATAGCTTCTTTATCTTGTCCTCTAAATGAAATACATCTCACAAGTTAGTGATCATCAAAACTATTAACCTAACAGTTGGTTAGATGGATCTTCTATTGGCAAAAACAGGGTTTTCTCTACTTAATCTTCAAGAACCTCAGTACGTTGCTCAATAAGCCTCGATAGGAATTATTGGAAATTAAAACGTAATCGTTCGCACTAAAATAGAAATGAATGACAAAATTTCGAAGATGGGAACACGTGGCCGACTAAAACTTAAATTGAAAAAACACGTTTTCCTCCTCAGATTCAATCAATTATTTTGGACTTCACGAGACAGAAGTATTCAGGTTTTCAACTGCACAATGTTGCCAAGTTTGAATAAATTAAACTCCAGAGGTCATTTGTCTATATATTTCTCTTACTCGAGCAGACTCAGGAGTTCCTGTCTTTATTCTTTATGCTTTATCCTTTACATAAGATTATTTTTATGGGTGAATGGGGCGAACGAAGTAATATCGGGCTAAGCATATGCTATCCAAAGGGCATAGACTAATGTTTCTCAAATGGTTAAATTACAAGTACTCGGACACACACAATGAGTGTGTTACAGAATCTTTTTTCTGAAATATTTGATTTGGATTTGATAAATGATTTGATTATGACATTGTTATAAACCTACATATTAAGAATTATTTTGTACATCAGAAATATAGAGGAAACCGTAATGTCAATATAAAAACATTGATTAGAAGTAATTATAAAACAACATTAATTGTTAATTAATGTTAGTTGTAGAAAATAAATAAAAGTTTTGTCTCACATGACATAACAGTAGTGTAAGGCTATTAACCTTTATAAAATATTGTATCTTCATTTATAAAATGTAAAGATATATATAGATATTGTATCTGATAGGCCCACGTGGTCTTATTTTGAATTTAAATGAAAACTTAGGCTGGTTCCAGATTTTGAAATTGGCAATGAGCCAGTTCGGATTAAAAAGTTGGAAGATAAAGAGTTTTTGTAATTTTATGTGTTTGGTAGACTTTTAACTTTTAAGTGCTTCAAAAATCGAATATTGAAGTTAAATAACCGCTTTTTAAAAATTACCAGAGCTTTTTTTATAATAATAAAACCTAAAAGATATCAAATACGAAATTATAGTTCTTTTTAATTGTTTAGTAAAGTATAAATTATCAAAATTTTTAAAGAGCACTTAAAAGCCGACGTAATGTCTTAAAAGAAGCCAACATAATAAATTATTTTTTAAGAAAAACACTTCTTACTTGAAAGTCAAATCATTTTATTCCTATTGTACATATTTAGCTATGCCATTAGGCGTCTAGGAATATTCCTATTGATATCTTGATTTTACGACGCAGTGACGCAACAAGAACTTGGAAATTGATATCTATGAATTTCTACAAAATCGATTTTCACATTTCTTTGATCATTTCAAATTTCTTAAGACCATCAAATGTATTTCAAATCTCATATCATGTTGGGGATCGATAGGTGTTTAGAAGGGTGAATAACACCCAAGTATTTTTAAAGATTTTGTGGCCGAACTTGTCAATTATTAGTCGACAAAGTCCGGTTTTGGACTATCATGTATGAACATATAACTTATAAAAGTGTGGAATGAATATCCGAGGACTTGGTATATAAGAACGGTATCAAAAACCGGTAGTGTGTGATAGGATCAATATGGCTCGAAAAACAGGCCTAGAAGTTCAGAAGGGGGGATGAATGAACTCCTTGGTATTTTAAATATTTTCGAAACCTTTAAAACGATTTTTACAAGCACACGCTTAACTTAAATCCGAGTTACCAGATTTAAGGTATCTCAGTTTTAATGCTGATTTCTTGGCTAACAGTAAATGTGCGAAAATAAGCCAGTCAATCAGTGAACAGTTAAAGCTTAAGTAAATGCGATAATGTAAAAGTATAGGGTCAAGGATTTGTTTATGGAAGTTCGGATATCAATATCCTACGTCTCCCCTTCTTCCTTTTCAGGAAGGTTCCACTAGAAGAGTTTGATGTTTACAGCCTCTGTAACCACCCAGTCACCGAGCCTCGCTCAAGATGAACTCCTAGCAATATCCAATCAACAACAAGCAGATGTAACTGCTGAATACAACACTTAGAATTTCTATCAAACGGCTTTGTGTAGCTCGTTTGTTACAGACTCAACAATGAATGATACAATGGAATGTAAAGCTATTGAGAATGTAAATCTTCTGGTTGTTAACAATAAAACTCGATCACACAAGGTAACCAGAAGATGTATCTCGAAGGTAATATCTGTGAAGGCTTGAACTTTGAAGAGTTGTTCGAGATTAGGATACTGGACTTAGAAAAATTTCTGCAATGTAAATTTCCAGTAGCTGTTTGAGCTTTTTGGAAGATAACTTCAATAGGCGAGAATGAGCCAGAGAAGGAGAGTAAGCGAGAGCTTCTTCAATTCAAAATTCAGCTATTTATACCCTTCGTCCACAACGGTCAATAAAACTCGTCAGGAAAACAAAATCATCGTACAGTGGTATGCACTGCTCCACTAAAGGTAAATTGTGTTTCGTCAGAGCCAAATTGTCGTCTTTCCATATTTGTGCAAACACCGTAAAACGTCCTCTATATACTGCGTACTATTTACCCAAAATAGCACTGACAGTGTTTCCTTAATTCCAGACAATTGTACGATACAATCTTCACCATTGATTCTTTCCAATTTTGAATATAGATAGCATTTGAATCGGTTCGTCGTTTGCGCCTGAAATCTCTCTTCGTTAACACAGTTCTTTCTTTCCTGAAGAATATGACTATCTTAACTCTGATTTGAGTAAACGTAGTTGTCACATCTGAATGTATCAACATCTGAAATAAATAGAGATAATGTATTTGCAACATCTGAATGCAACAACTGAATGTAGCAACTGATACTGTTTTGATGTCTGAACGATCTGTTAACCCAAAATCTGAATACTCCCAACAAGTCACTTCTGATTCAAAGTAGCTTTATCCAAAAATTGAATACATCCACTTCTGAAGTACTGAGATCTGAGAAAACTGAATAGATACTGTTTATTATTGAAATACTCGAAACTGAAACAATAGATCACAAACTGTTAATCAAAAACTGAATGCCCTATGCTTCCAACAATAGATCTTCCACTGTAGCTCACTTCTGAATGCACTGTTCCCGAAATCTGAACTGACCAAAAAAGCCAAATCTGTTTCAAAACATCGACCTGACAACAAAGAATGACGTCACGTCTTCTGAACTTCAATACACTGAAATGACGTCACTGCTTTTGAACACTTCGAAATACTGAAATGACATCACTGCTTCTGAACACTTCGAAATACTGGGATGACGTCACGACTTCTGAAAGTCAATTCGGTATGTGATAGTCGACCCAACATCTGAATTATGCGCAACTGTTAATTGACTACAACTTACTGACTGTCCAGATGTTACTTTTGAATTCAGTAATTGTTTTATATTTGTTATCACCAAAACTAATAAATTTTACCTTAACAATTTTCCCCTTTTTGGTGATGACAAAACTTAGCAGCCTTACGACTTAATAGGATATAAGCAAGAAAGCTCAAAGTCGTGCTAAATTTATATAACTCATTAACTGAATACTGTAAAAAAGATTTGTACAACAAAAACTGAAAGAAAGAAAATCTAAAATTGATTCTTTCCATATAACAACCATTCAGCGTTCTTTTTATACGGTCCACCAGCACCACTATTACCGGATCCCCTTTTTATTGAAGAGCCCCTTCTATCATCTCTTCGGCCACTTCCACCAGAACCGCCTCCACCACCTCCTCTGCTTGCACTACCCCCACTGGGTCTATTTTGATCATCAGGAGGCGGTTGAGGTCGGCGGCTGCTACTCTCTTCCCCCTTTTTGTCATTATCACGATTAATGTAGGAAACAAATTCACCCAACTGAGAGGAAAGGTTGTTATAATTTTCCTGTGCCTGTGCACGGAAATCCAGCAGTTCACCCCGAACAGTAGCAAGCCTCTCGTCCATGTCCGCTATGATGGCTTTTGCTCTTTCGCCTCTTTGCGAGCATCTGCTTGGTCTGTCGATAAAATGGCAGTTTGAGTACGGACAGCTTTTAGGCCAAGCGAAAAAGAATCTCTGTCATTACGAGCTTCCTGACGTATGCCTTTGATCAAACCGAGAGAGACTTGATTCTGCTGATAAAAAGCGTCGAGAATGATTTTCTCAAGCTGTTTGATTTTGTCAAGAACTTCGTTATGAGAATCATCCAATCTCCTAGATTCCTTTGATTAGAAATAATGCGAGACATAGATGTTGCCGCAGTGGAGGATCCGGATCCCGTTCCCGGGGGCGCAGCGGAAGTTTCAAAATTTGTCCCTGAAACGTTCAATACATAACAAATAATGCACTAAAACATACATAGGATTTTTTAATGAAGGTTACCTTGCTGGAGTCTAGGCGCCTGGCTCCGACCAGATTCACATGGAAACTGACACTTCAAGGTTGGCAGCGTAGATCTCCTAATCCGGTCCACGACTGGAAACAGGACTCCTTCGTCAGTCTGCACTAGAAGAGCTGACGAATTTGACACGAACGGAATCTCCTCGTCGACGTGATCGGAACAAGTCCAATCACGTGAGTACCGACGGTGGGCGGCGGCACGACGGGAGAGGGAGAGGGAGAGGGAGTGGGAGAGGGAGTGAGGAGAGGGGGCGGCTCTTGCTAGGGTTTTGTTAGAGTAGATGCCCAACTAGCCAACTTGTGGCGTGTGGGTTTTTATTGACTCTTGTATATGACAGTATTTATATATGTTATTCACATTTCTTTATGGCGTTCTTTATTTTCATTATGTTACATGATGTTAACAATTGTGTTGGATAAAGACCTAGAATGCATCATAGTGTATGTTAGATGTGATAGTGGATATGATGGCTATCATGAAACATACTGTGCATTCTGAATTCGTTCCTAGTCGATTGGGCCGTCAAAATGAGGATAAGGCCGCCCGAGCTTGAGACTAGCATCTGCGATGAGAAGTACCATGTTTCATTGGTAGGGAACATTGTGATGTTCTGAGCATGCAGATGGATAGTGACCTGGTGATCTATCGAACTACCCTCGTTCGGACTTTCCAGGTGGTTACCATTTGTCGAGTGGATAAGTCCGAGGTCTTGGTTGTACTGATTAGTCCTCACTACTCGAAACGTCATTGAGACTCTACATGATAGGCGCCTCACTTTGACCCGTTTTCGGACTCACTTGGGGTCATTAGGCGGCGGGATTGGGTGAGGTCCGGATGCATGTAGGAGTCGATGCTTCGTTGTCGAGGATTCACCGCTCGCTCTCATGCGTGGATATCCTATGCTATCTGAGGGGATAATAGTGTATAAATATCTGGCCAGAGTACTGGATGTGTTTTAGGTAAATGGGTTTGCCTAGTAACACTCGCGATGTCACTATTCGATCTCCAAGATGTATGCATAGCTATCGGATCTCTAGCGACTCTCGATTTACCAATGGTCGTTGATCTGATCGGGCTATATGTGTTGAAAGGACCGTACTGTACGCTAACCACGACCAACTGGTTCTTGCAGGCACTATCAGTGATACCTAGGGGATCATGGCGCGATGTTGCTAGGCGCTTTACCATGATCCGTTGGGCAAGTCCGAAATTATGATTTCGGAGCCACAATGGTTGTGGGCCCACGGCTAGCTGTATCCCTGAACCATTGAGGGTCACACAAGTACTGGATTCATGATTCTCGCACGGAAACTGAGCTCAATGCGTTGAGCATAGGAGGAG
>KQ993867.1:135808-152566 GCA_001598015.1 Dorcoceras hygrometricum
GTCAAATTGCGATTTCCCAAAGTTGAGGGGCATAACTGTCATTTTGGTCTAGGTGGTCTGAAAAATTGTTTTCGCATCATAATAGTCAGTTTTGGAAACTGAATCGATCGGTCCGATATGATCGTCGATCGGAGTTATGATGAAGCCACAGTGATGCGGTTGAACCGAATGTTCATATATTGGACTGGGCCCGCCCCAGGTCCATTGGGCCGGTTCAAGCCCATCACTTATTTAATTAGACCTAGGGCTACCATGAGACACACACAAGATACAACCTAGCTCTCATAGCCGCCCACCCTCTCCCATACGCCTGACGCCGCCGCCGATCGCCCATCGTAGCCGGCCGCCGCCGTCGTCGCCCGGTTTTTCGCGTGATCGGACTTGTTTCGATCACCGCGACGAGGAGAATCCGTTCATGCTAAAATCCGTCAGATATTCTAGTACAGATTGATGGAGGAAGATTGTTTCCGGTCGTGGACCTGATTGACGATCTACCGCCGCCTACCGTTTGAAGTACCGGTTTCCTCGTGAAACTGGTCGGAGCCAGGCGCCTAGACTCCAGCAAGCTAGCAATTCGATAAACGCCCTATGAATGTTTATTGATTGTTTTTAATGTATTGAACGTTTCTCGGGGCAACTTTTAACTTCCACTTCGCCCCCGGGAAACGAGATCCGGATCCGCCATTGTATGCCAACAGTGGTATCAGAGCCAAGGCTCGGATCCTTCAATACATGTTTGTGCCTTATTGCATCAGATTTCGATTTCTCAAAAATCAAAACAACAAAAAAAATTTTTTTTGGTCGCCGGTACTGTAGCAGCCGCACGGGTGTACTGTAGCGGCCGCACGGGGGTACTGTAGTGGCCGAACGCAGGGACTGTAGCGGCCGAACGCGGGTACTGTAGCGGACGAACACAGGTACTGTAGCGGCCGAACGCAGGGACTGTAGCGGCCGAACGCAGGGACTGTAAAATGCGTATTTGTAATTAAATATGTATTTGTGGGTAAATAATTTGATTATTTAAATTTATGCATATTAATTAGATTGATTGCATGTTTGGGATGATCGAGAGCCGTGCCCAACGTGTTAGGTGTATGCTTTAGGTTTTGCGATTTCGGTTGTAATATATTGTTGATTTATCATATAAAGTGGGTCTGTTTGTGGCCCGTTCCCACCCCTTGAGAATTGTATCTCTTACTTGTCATGGAAATTTAAATGTAAATTACTAGATTTAGTGGAAGGACAATTGAAGACGGTGGAGATGACGATCAAAGATATTGAATATCGAAGATCTGTAAAACCGGAAGCAATTGTAATAGGATTGCATTGCATATTGCATTTCACCTAGGACTGGACCCAGGTCCATGATTGGCAACCACGGACCGCATAGCTCTCGCGATCGATCATCCCAAAGTTATATATATTTGATATATGTTGAATCCGCATGTTTTAAATTGTGATTTAAAATTGCATGAGACCAAATTTTCGAAAATAAAATCCCTCGTTTTAAATACGATTTAAAACTAATATCAAGATTAAAAGTTTATTCGATAAACTAAAGAGAATTTAAATCTGTTTAAATACCCCTACCTTCCATCCACAATGGATGTACGCCGATGCTATCCGTATACATGGCCCGACTCATATTATTAAGGGGGTCATGTATGCCGGAAAGCTGTCCACGCCATTGACAATTGTTGTGAGTCGGTTGGAACTTCCTTTAACGTTGGCTCATATTATTGGGGACGTTAAGGGGACCGTCCTTCACGACTCAACATTTATGGGTCATCTTGACACGTGATAGTAAACGGCGTCATATTATTGGGCCCTTACTGGACGTGAGGTAAAATACATGGAGGTTGCACCGGTTGCAATTGGGTTCTACCTTTTGGGGCTCATGGTTGGCTGATATTATTCGGGACCATGATCGCTCGATTGGACTCTGTGTACCCACTAAAGAAACTTGTTTTCTCGATTTCATTAGAGGGTGGTGAAATCGTTAAAATAGTGGGAGGGTAATTCATAAAACTTAACGACCTTGTTTTATGTCTTAGCGTTTTTCATATATAGATAGTAATGCATGTCTGTTTTTCTTTTCAGTATAAACTGCTTTATAATGTCTTCGATCAAAAACCCACTCGCTGCTATACTGGATAGCAACAAGTTCACCAGTCTGAACTACCAAGACTGGCTTCGAAACCTCAACATTGTGTTGGCTTCGAAGAAACTTCTTTATACGATAGAGAAGAGCCCTCCGAAGGAAGCCCCTGCCGATATCAGCCCTGAGGAGCTGGTTACGCTTAAACAATGATGGGACGACGAGCTTAAGACTCGATGCTATGCGATGACATCGATGTCCAACGAAATGCAACGGCGCTTTGAGAAGATGAAGTATGCTGCTGACATACTCTTTCATCTCAAGGAACTGTATGGGGAGAACTCTCGACATGAGAGGTTCACCGCTGTCAAGGAGCTTATGACGAGCCACATGCGCGATGGGACTTCGGTCCACGAGCATGGGGTTCGTATGATTGGGCTCGTTGAAAAGCTGGCGGGCCTTGATATCACACTTCCATATGAGCTGTCTTTGGATGTACTTCTCCTCTCACTACCCGCTGCATTCGACCACTTTGTGGTCAACTTCAACATGAACAAGCTGGCAGCACCCTCGAAGAGGTGGTTAACATGCTGGTCGTGTTTAAGGGAACCATAAAGAAGGACAAGCCCGTCCTCCTTATGGGCTCTTCTTCCTCTGCGAAGAAGGGGCCCAGACGCAAGGGTAAGAAGCGTTCTGCCCCTGCGAAGGAGGAAAAGACCACTAAGAAGCCAAAGGCAAAGGCTTCCAAGCCAAACAAGTCCGAGGATATTTGCCACCACTGCCACAAGCCTGGGCACTGGAGGAGGAACTGCAAGGAGTACCTCGAGCAGTTGCGAACTGCAAAAGGTATGTTCTATATCGAAATAAATATGTCTCTTAATTCGACTTCTTGGGTACTTGATACCGGATGTGGATCTCATATCTTCAATGATTTGCAGGTGATGACAAGAAGCCGACGGCTTAGAGAGGGTGAGACCCACTTGAGGCTTGGGAATGGAGCAAGAGTTGCTGCAGTAGCTATAGGATATGTTTATTTATTTCTGTCTTCTGATTTTAAGTTGTTATTGAGAAACGTTTTATTTGTTCCCGAATTAATAAAGAACATTATTTCTTTTTCTATGCTTGATAGTGATGGATATTCTTGTATGTTTGCTAATTCGATTTGCAATATTTACAAGAATGAATGTTTCATTGGAATTGGGGAACGCGAAAACGATTTATACACCTTAATATTAAAAGACGTTCCAACTGAAGATGTCGAAACACATACAACAACGAATAAAAGGAAATGCGATAGCTTAAACCCAGCACAACTTTGGCACGCTAGGCTAGGTCATTTTTCCCTAAGAAGGATGAACAAGCTATTTGGGAGTGACATGTTTGATTTGTCAGACATTAACTCCCTACCGACTTGTGAGTCTTGTCTCAAGGGAAAGATGACTAAACAACCCTTCAAGGGAAAGCCTGAACGTGCCCAAGGCCTATTGGATTTGATCCATACTGATGTGTGTGGCCCACTTAGCATTGGTACTAAGTACGGTCACACATACTTCATCACCTTTACCGATGATCACTCTAGGTATGGGTACTTGTACTTAATGAAGCACAAGTCTGAATCCTTTGAAAGGTTCAAAGAATTCAAGGCTGAAGTAGAAAATCAATTAGGCAAAAGTATTAAAGCACTTCGATCCGATCGAGGTGGTGAATACTTAAGTGCTGAATTTCAAGACTATCTTAAAGAGAATGGGATTCTCGCACAGTGGACCCCTCCGGCCACACCACAGGTCAATGGTGTAGCGGAGCGTCGTAATCGAACTTTGATGGACATGGTTCGATCTATGATGAGCTTCACTGAGCTTCCTACCTCGTTTTGGGGCTATGCGCTCGAAACAGCGGTAATGTTGTTGAACAATGTCCACACCAAGGCAGTGGATAAGACTCCATATGAGATATGGATGGCCAAACCACCCAAATACTCATACATGAGAATTTGGGGATGTCCTGCTTACGTGAAGCAGACAGTGGGAGATAAGCTGGATACGAGATCCATCTTATGTTACTTCGTTGGGTATTCAAAGAATTCCATTGGATACTACTTCTACTATCCAAGTGAAACAAAAGTGTTTGTTTCTAGAAATGCCACCTTTATGGAAAGGGAATTTCTACTTGATATAAAGGGCAAAATAGTAGAACTCGAAGAGGTTCGAGAACCAACTGAAGTACCGAGTGAATCTCCTATGCCTCCAGAGCCAGTACCAGAAATGGTCGCACCTAGGAGATCCGAAAGGGTTCCTAGGGCTCCTGAAAGATATGGTTTCCTCCTTGAAGATGATCAAGGTGATCAAGTTGTTGGATGTGATCCAAGGACTTTTAAGGAGGCAATTTCCGATGCTGATTCTAATTTGTGGCTTGAATCAATGCAGTCTGAGATTGACTCAATGCATGCGAACCAAGTTTGGACTCTTGTTAATCCTCCCGAAAGAATTGTTCCTATTGGGTGTAAATGGATATACAAGAGGAAACTTGGGCCTGATGGTAAGGTACTGACCTACAAGGCACGACTGGTCGCGAAAGGCTACACTAAAAGGCAAGGTGTTGACTATGATGAAACCTTTTCACCAGTCGCAATGTTCAAATCGATTAGAATCTTATTAGCCATAGCCGCATGGTACGACTATGAGATATGACAAATGAATGTGAAAACTGCGTTCCATAATGGAAACAACAAGGAAGAGATCTTTATGACGCAGCCTGAAGGTTTCACATCTGTAGGAAGTGAGCATAAGGTATGCAAACTTCAGAGATCGATCTACGGTCTCAAACAAGTATCGAGGAGTTGGAACCTGAGGTTCGATGAAACAATTAAGATACGAATCATAAATAGAAGTTGAAACGACGAGAGAAAAAATTGGTTGCTTTTTGGCATACATTGACAACACACGTGTATGGTATCCATTGGCGGGTTTTGATTTGAAAGATGCACTTGTAAAAATTCTCGATACGCTTGTAAAAATTATAGATTCTTATCAAAAGGAAAAAATCCACCCATTTATAAAAGGAAATCGCAATCATATTTTTAATATATCAGCAGGGGTAATATCAGATCAGCTCTTGGACAAGCATCGGCTGTATATGTGCGTAATCTGATGGTTCAGCTCACGCACATTCAATGACTTATAGCTTATTATATCTGATCTGAGGTTCCCTCTAATCTGAATTTCTCCCGTAAGCCATAGGTTCCCTCTAAGCTGAAGGTTCCCTAAGCTAAGGCTTCCCTAATTTGAAGGGTCCCCTAATCTGAAGGTTCTCCCTAAGCTTAGCAGCTCCTTGATCACTTGCACACAACAGATTAGGGCAGTTCTAAGAGACCAAGGATGTTTCTAAAATAAGAAAACTTAGCGTCAGGCAATGGATTGGTGAATATATTAGTAACTTGATGTTCTGTTGAAACATATTCCAGCCTGATGTCCTTCTTGAGAGCGTGATCTCTTATGAAGTGGTGCCTTATGTCGATGTGCTTGGTTCGTGAGTACAACACATGATTCCAAATGATGGCAATAGCATTTGTGTTGTCGCAGAAGATTGGCGCTTCAGAGGCATCAATGCCAAAGTCCCTGAGCTGATGTTGTATCCAAAGAATCTGAGCACAGCAACTCCCAGCTACTAAGTACTCTGCTTCAGCTGTGGATGTAGCGATTGAAGTCTGCTTCTTATTGAACCATGTGATCAGACGATCTCCTAGTAATTGACATGTACCACTTGTGCTACGCCTGTCAAGACGACATCCTGCGTAATCTGCATCGCTATAACCGATCAGTTGAAAGCTGGAGTCTTTGGGATCCCAAAGACCCACGGAGTACCTTTAAGATATTTTAAAATTTGGTTGACAGCTACATAATGAGATTGTTTGGGCTCTACTTGAAATCTAGCACACATAAAGATAGAAAACATGATGTCTGGTCTTCTAGCAGTAAGATAAAGCAAAGAGACTGTTGTATCACGATACAGAGTTACCTCAACAGCAGTTCCAGCTTCGTCCTTATCTAGCTTGATTGAAGCACTCATCGGGGTAGCTGCTGAAGAGAATTTTTCCATCCCGAACTTCTTCAGGAGTTCCTTTGTATATTTAGCTTGATTGATGAATATGCCATCTTCAAGCTGTTTGACTTGTAGTCCTAGGAAAAATGTTAGCTCCCCCATCATGCTCATTTCGAAATTATCCTGCATCAGCTTGGAGAATTTTTTACATAGTTTATAATTAGTCGAACCAACAATAATATCGTCAACATATATTTGGACCAATAAGACATGATTATTTTTAATGATTTTAATAAGGTCTTATCTAATGATCCAATGATAAATCATGATCAAGTAAGAATTTGGACAGGGTATCATATCAAGCTCTTTTAGACCGTTTAGAGCTTGACCAGTTTATATACGTAATTTGGTCTGGTATGATCCAAGAAACCAGGAGGTTGTGCAACATAAACTTCCTCATTTAGGATGTCGTTTAAGAATGAACTTTTAACATCCATCTGATAGATTTTAATTTTTTTTAAAAGCAGCATATGCAAGAAATATGCGAATATCTTTTAATCTGTCTATGGGTGCATATGTTTCATCGAAGGCTATTCCTTCTTCCTGCCGATAGCATTGTCCCACTAATTTAGCTTTATTTCTTACAAAATTACCATTTTCATCTAATTTGTTTCTAAAGACCCATTTAGTTCCTATTACAGTCTGATTGGTTGGTCTAGGAACTAAGTGCCATACTTTGCTATGTTCAAATTGACTAAGTTCGTCCTGCATAGCTTCTATCCAGCTTGTCTCATCTAAGGCATCATCTATCTTCTTAGGTTCTATATGAGAGATAATGCAGAGTTAAAATATTTGCCATCATCTGTCATCGTGTCTTAAGAGGTGCAGAAGGGTTACCCATGACCAGTTCAGGTGGATGATTTTTATTCCACCGTAGACTAGGTCTGTAAGAGGTTGCTGCTTCCTCAGGTAGATTAGTTCCTTCGTCCTCCTCATCCAGGTTGATAACTAATTTGTTTTGTTCAGCAGCTTGTGCGTGATATCCATCAGCTTGCGCATGATTCGCATCATCTTGCGTGTGATCTGCCTCAGCTTGTGCGTGATCTGCATCAGCTTTTGTGTGATCTGCTTCAGCTTGTGCATGATCTGCATCAGCTTGTGCATGATCTGCATCAACTTGTGCGTGATCGACATCAGCTTGCGTGCGATCTACGTCAGTTTGGATGACTTTTGCTAGTCTTAGAACCTGTAACTCATCATCACTTGATTCAAAGAGATTAGTATATTCTAGTCGACTGCTAATACCATTAAGTGATGCGATAGAATTCGACGACAAACTAGACTCGTCAAATTTAACATGTATTGACTCTTCAACTGTCAGTGTTCTATTGTTAAAAACGCGATAAGCTTTGCTAATAGCTGAATAACCAAGAAAAATACCAATGTCAGAACATGCATCAGAAGCAGCTAAATGCATTTTATCATTTCTATGAATGTTACATCGACAACCAAAAACTTTAAAATATGAAATATTTGGTTTCTTGCCACTCCAGATCTCATACGATGTCTTTTGCTGTTTCTTGTTAATCATAGATTTTTTCTGTCTATGGCATGCAGTGTTCACCGCTTCAGCCCAAAATTTTTGAGAAATCCCGGAATCAGCAAGCATAGTTCTCGTGGCTTTTTTAAAGTATAGTTACGGCCTCAGCAAGGCCGTTCTGTTGAGGTGATCTAGCCGCAGATAACTCATGCCTGATTCCTTTGTGTTCAAGGTAGTAGGATAATGTTCAATTTAAAAATTCAGTACCACGATCACTCCTAATACGGTCGATAGAAGATGATTTTTCATTTTGAAGTCGGTTTAAAATCTTTATCAGCTGGTCAGCGGTTTGATCTTTTGATTTTCAAAATATTACCCAGGTAAACCTGTAGTAATCGTCAACAATACTAGGGTGTACTTTGTTCCCCCTAAGCTGGTTATCTGGACGGGTCAAAGAGGTCCATGTGCAATAGTTCCAAGCTCCGGGAAGAAGAGTTACAACCCTTGTTCTCAAAAGTAGACCTGACTTGCTTTTCGAGCTGACATGCTGAACACAGTTTATCTTTTGTAAAATGAATTTTGGGTAGGCCGGTGACGAAATCTTGCTTACACAGACTGGCTAGAGTTTAAAATTTTGTATGATTCATGTGTTTATGCCACAACCACGCTTTAGAAGAATTTGCAACCAGACAGTTAGGTTCAGTCATCAGCTGATCTGACCAGTTCACTTTATAAGTGTTACCCGACCTTTGTCCTGTTAGGACGGTCATAACATCTGGGTTCTGAACTGTGCATGTGCGTTTGTGAAAATTTATTACATAATCATTATCACACAATTGACTAATACTTATCAGATTATAGCAAAGGTTTTCAACAAATAGCATGTCATTTATAACAATATTACCATGGACAATCTTACCCTTGCCCATTGTTTCACCTGTTGAGTTATCATCGAAGACGATTTTTGGTCCTTTGGTGTATTTGATGTCTGAAAGCAACTTGTGATTACCGGTCATTTTTCTGTAGCATCCACTGTCCAGATACCATTCTGATTACTTGAGCACCTGCAATTAGAAAATAAATTTTGGTACCAAATTTTACTTGGGTCCAGATTGGATTAACCATTTCGGAAACCATACTTGAATTACCTTGACAATTTTTCCTGTGCATGTGTCCACTAAGGTGCGTGCAAAATTAGTGTGAGATCTTTTGAATCTTCGTTTCACATTCTGACCATCAGATCCCGTCTGAGCTGAACTGCTCTGTTAGGCTTCCTTACCTTCGCAGAACTACGTCTTTGCTTGTGTAGATCAAACGACTGTGAACCAGCTTTCTCTCGGTCCTTGTACAGTCTGTTCTTTACCCAGGTGGGCTTGGAGTTCTCAGGTTTATCATAGCCTATACCAAACTTTCCCTTCTGGTTCAGCTTAGACACGTTCTAATCATCATACTTAACCGATTTGAGTGTGTCATGTATCATACTGACTTTGACAAAACCCATCTTTTTGAGCTTGTCATCTGCAAATCTGATTGAGTACTAGTATCAGTAGAGATGCTTTTGCCAGAGCTGAATCCCAGTCTAGTTCTGTCATTAAATGGATTCTGGACTTCATGCAGCTTTCCTAATAAAATAAAATATTTTGTCCAAGAGCTCATAACTTGATTTAGTCTATCATGTTCAGATGTGAGCTCGTTAGACATGGATCTCAAAGATTCATTCTTCTTTTTCAGCTTAATTAACTCAGCCTTTAGACTATCTGAGTCTTCAAGATGTAAACATCTTGCATCATCTGACTTGTCTTTCAGACACTCGTTTTCAGCTTTAACGTCCTAGAAAGTCTAAGACAACTTCTTGTACTCATAGACCATTTTGTTAAGTGCATTAACGAGATCTTCTCGTGTAAACATAATATTTGAGAAGTCAAATACCTCATCAGTGTCATCAGCCATCAGACACTGTACTTCCTATTCACTGTCGCTCGATGAGCTGCTGGAAGTGCTCTCATCTGAGTCAGAATCAGCCAACTTTCTTTTGCTTTCCTCTGCAACTAGCACTTTGCGATCCCTCCTCTTGATGTATGGTTTCTTATCAGAGCGCTGTCGCCTGTGAGCTGAAGTTTTTTTATCACCATTCTTTTGTTTTGTATAGTCTGCAACAAAATGTTCTGCTTTCTTAACGAAGAGGAAATGGCATCGTTGTTGATCTGCTCAGCTATCTTATGTGGCTTTTCTTCTGTTACAACTAAGGCCAGCGCAGGTTGAGACGTGGAAGGTCCTTCTTCCAATCTGGTCTCAATTTCCAATTCATAGGCCTTTAGATTTGCGAATAATTCGTGTAGTTCCAGTTTATTGAGGTCCTTTGATTCCCTCATAGCCATTGTCTTTACATCCCACTCCTTGGGAAGCGCTCTAATGACTTTCAGCGCGAGCTCTCTGTTGCTCTATTCTTTACCCAATCTGGTCAGCTCTATAACCACTGAGCTGAATCTCTCATCAAAATCAATCATTGTTTCACCAGATTTCATCTTCATGGATTAAAATTTCTGCAGGGCTACTGTGGGCTTTTTTTCTTTGGTTTTCTTCATTTCCCTCGCCGATCTGGATTAGCTTCTCCTAGATTTCCTTGGCCATGCCGCAGGTCTGAATTTTACTGAACATATTATTGTCTAGTGTCTTGTAGAGAATGTCTTTGGCCACGTTATCCAGGTTTGCCTTCTTTTATCTTCCGACGTCAATTCCAGTCTGGGCTTTTCAACCCATTGCGCTGCACCGGAAGAGATGGACATCGCAGTGTTTGGCTTCATAATCTTTATAGGACCATCTGTGTAGCGACTGGACTTTTTCTTAATCTAAATTGAGAACTTTTGGGGTTCAAATTGAAAGGAAAAAAATTTTGATCTTGATTACAATAACAGTTCGCTACTAACTTCGAGACTAAAATGCAATTTATGATCGATATCTGGAGAACAGATTTGAAAAATTAACAAGGCGTGGAATTAAGACATCTGGTCTTTGAAATAACGAAACTGTATAATTCATTAAGCAATAATCCTGGTACAGATTTCAACAAAAATGAAGTAACTCGAAATATGTCATAATACAAAACTATATCTCAAGTTTTGTACATCAAAATCTGAACTGAATAAAAACAGTAGCGGAAACAAATGTCCACAATAAACACATCTTTCCGTTCAGCTCATAACCATCCAGCTCCTACTGCTCATTATCTGCACTCAATGAAAACTAGTGAGCCTAGGGGCTAAGCAGGTAAAATCTGGAATATCAAAAACATATAACACATGCAACCGATATCTGTTACTTACTGAAATCTGAATCTCAATCGCTTAAGAATAAATAAGCTAGATAACATGAACTGTGAAATCTGTATGAACTTAAAGCATAACATATACGTTCTGAAATCATTTTCTTTATGCTTGGTGATTAAAATCACACTGAGCTCTATTCTTTATTTTCTGGTAATTATGGCTAAACACCTGTACATAAGGTCTGTCGTTTGATCAAACTCTTTATCTGAGTCAGAGAGCTGGACAAAACCCATCTATCGCATATAAAAGGTATACAGTCCGTCGACCATATCTTAGTCCCTTCCGTAGTTGAAAGGGGCACACTGGTTCATCAGCCAGCGTCCTCACCCTCTCCTGTGACCGTATGTTGCTAAGCTATAATCTTTAAAAATTTTCTTTAAAACATCTCTTTCTGCTCTTTCTTTTCTTTCGTAAATATATTTTTCTTTTCATTTCAATCTGGTACAATTTAATGGTTTTATGCTTATGATGATATTCTGGAACACTTTGAGGATTCTCTGTAATACTTGCGAAGATGAAAACTGAATAGAATCATTCGATTTGTTTGAACTAATCGAATTAATCTTTCGAATTGAAACAGAAATGAACAAGGAATTCAAATATGAAATTTCTATATCCATCGAATCAGTTTTGAACAAAAAAAGTGGAATCTGAATCGCACGTAAGTGTTTCAACGAATAAGAAAGAATCAGATTCTAAATGTTGGTCAACTCAGATGTTAATGAAATTAAATGGATTTATTCAGATGTCAATGGTCAACCTTAGTCAACTCAGATGTCAATGGAAAATATAGTAGTGTTAACAGATTTGAAACAAACTCGTATCTGAACTTCAAATAAGATAGGAACAGAACTCTTAACTTAGAATCTGTACAATATAGAAATTCAGCTTTTGGTTTAAGAACCAGATTTCAGACTTAGTCATTTAAACAAGCATACAACGAAAGAAACCTTAGTCTGAAGAAATCAAAAGATCTCAAGAAATTTCTGGAATCAAACAAATAAGCTACTTGTAAGCTACTTCGAAGAAATTCTTTAGAATTCTCAAGAAACTACTGGACGAACATCATCAAACAATTTTATAACATCTTTCTGGATCAAAATCACAGCAAACACATACCATCTTTATAAAACAGAGAATGAACTTTCTGGTTTTTTTGGAGAACAACCGTAGCTACCTTCAAATTTTTAAAAACACATACAACATGCATACAGAACTGAATATATGCTTTCATGAGTGTAGCAGGAAATAGAGTTTACTTGCCTGTATTCTGTAACACAATTACAGATGAAGTCTAGCAAATCACGTACGCTCCGCTTGTCTCCTTCGAAAAGCTTTGAAAGTTTTTTACTCGATTTCTTCACAGAGAGCATCGTTTGCTTTTTGGAAAGTGTTTTTGATTGAAAATGATGATGCATGAGGTGGTTAACATCCTATATATATGAATTGAAATGCCTAAGGAAGAAACACGTTTAATCAATATGTCAAAATATTTTAAAAAGTGCTACTCCATTTTAAAAATGAAATCTGATGTTGGAAAACCGAACCATCTTATTTAAAAAGAAGGATTCAATTGGCCTGTAAGGATCGACCAAACATCTCCTGCAATTGCATTCTCAAATTTGAAATTCAACTGAAATAAAAGTTGAATAGAATAGCATTTCAATGTAATCTCTCAAATCTTATAACTTTCTAATTGTGGCTACAAAAGATTCTGGTCGTTACAATCTACCCTCCTTAAATGAATTTCGTCCCCGAAATTACTTACTTAAACAATTCTGGGTAGCTAATTTTCATATCAGATTCTACTTCTATGTAGTTTCTCTTTCAGTGTGGTTTGCCCACTGAATCTTGATCATAGGGATAGTTCTGTTCCTTAACTTACGATTCTCACTCGAAAAAATCTTCTCTAGAACTTCTTCGTAAGTCAAATCTGACGATACCTGAAAAGGCTCATGTCTAAGCACATGCGAAGGATTCGCAATATATTTCCTCAAAGCTGATATGTGGACACATTATGCACAGCTGACATCTCTGGAGGCAATGCTATACTATAAGCTAAAGTCTCGATTCTCTCCAGAATCTGAAATGGTCCAATAAATCTGGGACTCAGCTTTCTTTTTCGTCCAAATCTCATAACACACTTCATAGGTGCTACCTTCAAAACTTCTTCGTAAGTCAAATCTGACGATACCTGAAAAGGCTCATGTCTAAGCACATGCGAAGGATTCGCAATATATTTCCTCAAAGCTGATATGTGGACACATTATGCACAGCTGACATCTCTGGAGGCAATGCTATACTATAAGCTAAAGTCTCGATTCTCTCCAGAATCTGAAATGGTCCAATAAATCTGGGACTCAGCTTTCTTTTTCGTCCAAATCTCATAACACACTTCATAGGTGCTACCTTCAAAAATACATGATCTCCGAATTCAAAGTTCTCCCGGCGATGGCTATCCGCATAGCTCTTTTGTCTATTCTGTGCCGTCTTCATTCGATCACGTATTATTTTATTGGCTTCAGCAGTCTGTTCTACAATATCAGGTCCTATCTCTGTCCTTTAACCTACATCATCCAAAAGTATCGATGATCTGTTAGAGTAGATGCCCAACTAGCCAACTTGTGGCGTGTGGGTTTTTATTGACTCTTGTATATGACAGTCTTTGTATATGTTATTCGCATTTCTTTATGGCGTTCTTTATTTTCATTATGTTAGATGATGTTAACAATTGTGTTGGATAAAGACCTAGAATGCACTATAGTGTATGTTAGATGTGATAGTGGATATGATGGCTATCATGAAACACATCTAATAGTCACTGTGCATTCTGAATTCGTTCCTAGTCGATTGGGCCGTCAAAATGAGGATAAGACCGCCCGAGCTTGAGACTAGCATCTGCGATGTGAAGTACCATGTTTCATTGGTAGGGAACATTGTGATGTTTTGAGCATGCGGATGGACAGTGACCTGGTGATCTATCGAACTACCCTTGTTTCTGACTTTCCAAGTGGTTACCATTTGTGAGTGGATAAGTCCGAGGTCTTGGTTGTACTGATTAGTCCTCACTACTCGAAACGTCATTGAGACTCTACATGATAGGCGCCTCACTTTGACCCGTTTGCCGACTCCCTTGGGGTCATTAGGCGGAGGGATTGGGTGAGGTCCCGATGCATGTAGGAGTCGATGCTTCGTTGTCGAGGATTCACCGCTCGCCTTCATGCGTGGATATCCTATGCTATCTGAGGGAATAATAATGTATAAAACTCTGGCCAGAGTACTGGATGTGTTTTAGGTAAATGGGTTTACCTAGTTACACTCGCGATGTCACTATTTGATCTCCAAGATGTATGCATAGCTATCGGATCTCTAGCGACTCTCGATTTACCAATGGTCGTTGATCTGATCGGGATATATGTGTAGAAAGGACCGTACTGTACGCTAACCATGACCAAATGGTTCTTGCAGGCACTATCAGTGAAACCTAGGGGATCATGGGGTGATGTTGCTAGGCGCTTTACCATGATCCGATGGGCAAGTCCGAAATTGTGATTTCGGAGCCACAATGGTTGTGGGCCCACGGCTAGCTGTATCTCTGAACCATTGAGGGTCACACAAGTACTGGATTCATGATTCCCGCACGGAAACTGATCTCAATGTGTTGAGCATATGAGGAGAATTTTAGGGAGTGCGACTTCCTAAAAGTCAACAGGGGTCAAATTGCGATTTCCCACTGGTGAGGGGCAAAACTGTCATTTTGGACTAAGTAATCTGAAAATTTTTTTCGCATCATAATATTCAGTTTTGGAAACTGAGTCGATCGGTCCGATCTGATCGTCGATCGGAATTATGATGAAGCCACGGTGATGCGGATGAACAGAATGTTCATATATTGGACTTGGCCCGCCCCAGGTCCAATGGGCCGGTTCAAACCCATCATACCTATACTTAATATTGACCTAGGGCAATTAATGAGTGATGAGCATCTCACAACCCTAGCCTCCAAGTTCCAAAACTGCCGCCCCTCCTCTCAAACCTCACGCACGGCCGCCGCCCACCGCCGCGCTGCTGCCGTCCTTTCGTAGTGTGATCGGACTTGTTTCGATCACCACGACGAGGAGTTTCCGTCCGTGTCAGAATCCGTCAGATCTTCTAGTGCAGATTGACGGAGGAATCCTGATTCCGATCGTGGACCTGATTGACGATCTACCGCCGCATACCGTTTGAAGTGCCGGTTTCCTCGTGAAACTGGTCGGAGCCAGGCGCCTTGACGCCAGCAAGGTAGCAATTCGATAAACACCCTATGAATGTTTATTGATTTTTGAATGTATTGAACGTTTCTCGGGGCAACTTTTGATTTCCGCTGCGCCCCCGGGAAACGGGATCCGGATCCGCCACTGTATGCCAAAGTGGTATCAGAGCTCAGGCTCGGATCCTTCAATACATAATTGTGCCATGTTGCATCAGATCTCGATTTTTAAAATTAGAACATGAAAACAAAAAAATTTTTTGGAATTGGCCGCGGCGCCGCCGCGCATGGCGGCGCCCCACCGCGCGCATGTGCGCGCGCGAGATCGCTCGCTGGTCGCACGATGGCCGCGCATGATGCGCGGCCACATGCTACTGGACTCGCGCAATCTGTTGCGCGGTGGTGGCCGATTGATCGCCGATGCTTCGCGCATGGTTGCGCGACGGAGATACGCAGGCCGATGCTTCGCGAATGGTTGCACGACGGAGATATCAAGATTAAATGTTTATTCGATAAACTTAGGGAATTTAAATCTGTTTAAATTATCCCTACCTTCCATCGACAATGGGTGTACGCCGATGCTACCCGCATACATGGCCCGACTCATATTATTGAGGGGGTTATGTATGCCGGAAAGCTGTCCACGCCATTGACAATTGTTGTGAGTCGTTTGGAACTACCTTTAACATTGGTCATATTATTGGGGACGTTAAGGGGACCGTCCTTCACAACTCAACATTGGTGGGTCATCTTGACACGTGATAGTAAATGGCGTCATATTATTGGGCCCTTACTAGACGTGGGGTAAAATACATGGAGGTTGCACCGGTTGCAATTGAACTCTACCTTTTAAGGGTCATGGTTGGCTGATATTATTCGGGACCATGATCACTTGATTGGACTCTGTATACCCACTAAGGAAACTTGCTTTCTCGATTTCATTAGAGGGTGGTGAAATCGTTAAAATAGTGGGAGGATAATTCATAAAACTAAATGACCTTGTTTTATGTCTTAGCGTTTTTCATATATAGTTAGTAATGCATGTCTGCTTTCCTTTTTAGTATAAAATGCTTTATAATGTCTTCGATCAAAAACCCACTCGCTGCTATACTGGATAGCAACAAGTTCACCGGTCTGAACTACCAAGACTGGCTTCGAAACCTCAACATTGTGTTGGCTTCGGAGAAACTTCTTTATACGATAGAGAAGAGCCCTCCAAAGGAAGCCCCTGTCGATATCAGCCCTGAGGAGCTGACTACGCTTCAACAATGGTGGGACGACGAGCTTAAGACTCGATGCTATGTGATGGAATCGATGTTATACTGGATAGCAACAAGTTCACCGGTCTGAACTACCAAGACTGGCTTCGAAACCTCAACATTGTGTTGGCTTCGGAGAAACTTCTTTATACGATAGAGAAGAGCCCTCCAAAGGAAGCCCCTGTCGATATCAGCCCTGAGGAGCTGACTACGCTTCAACAATGGTGGGACGACGAGCTTAAGACTCG